>WHSE01000481.1:0-13988 GCA_012295165.1 Asparagus setaceus | reverse complement strand
CTGCCAATTGAGAAATGAGAGGCAGATGAAGGACATAATTAGAATAAGAAACACTAGTTTGAAATTTTAGTTTAGATTAACGTATTTTAACTCGGGGCCCTCTTTGGTGTAACTGACTAAATTCAACGTATGATATTTTGGGGATCCACTTTAAAATACATATAATTGGGGAAAAATATCAGAAAATCTATTTGAAAAGAGAAAAGATCCGCAGGATTGATTCGCCAGAGGGAGAGAGAGCTTGAGCCGTGGTCAACCCTAGCTCTTTTCTTCATTTTGGCTTGGTTTTCAAACTCGTGCAGAGTTATTAAACTCGCCCTTCGAAGTTATCAAACTCATTAGAGTTCTAAAGACTTGCCTCGCAAGTCTTTTTTCACGAATTCCACGAGCAAGACGGCCGGATCGCCCACGGATACAAGGATCAAGCTCCTATCGCCGCGGAAGAACCCAGCTTTTAAACAAAGGAAGGATCTCCTGACCCTTCCTTCTTTGTAAATCGCAACCGATCGAGGAGTTTTGTATTTTTTTACATAAGTCAAAGAGAGAGAGATTGCATTCGAGAGTTGTATTTATTCTTTCTTTAAAATCAATTAGAGGGATAACATTTATTTTACAGCCTTTAATTTTCCTCGCTAACACGAGTTGCCTATGCGCTGAACCTCGACAGCTCGAGGTTCGCCAGCTAAATAACCTCGACGTTTCAAACGGCTTCGCCTCGCGACATCATCGTCCGACGAGGCTCGCCGCTCGGCTGCTACTTCAGCGGCGCCAAGTTATCAGAAGTGTACCGACAATCACGCAGCCGGCCACCGTGAAAGCAAAACACGGTTATTGTCAACGCAGTTCGCGTTGGACCGCTCGCACGATGGGAAGGGCATTAACCCCCATATGAAAGTGACAATAGGGTCAGCTACACCCCTCAAGCCCATATAAATAATTGAAAGCCCAATAAAGAAAAGGTCAGCCGGCTTTAGAGAGAACTCTTGGAAAATCAAGCACGGCGCTACACAAGAGAGATCAAGCTCTTCTTCAACAACCTCTAGATCATCCCGCAGCCTCGACCGATGCCAACGGAAGCAACTCGACTCGAAAGCATCGAGTGAAGCATCCTCTCGCTACCAAACAACCCACCTTAAAAGAGGAGTCAAATCGACCTCTCTTCCTCTCAGAATCAAGGAATTTGATTATAAGACATTCATTCAATCAATAAACATTTTTCGATTCTACAAATACGAGGGATCACTGTGAGCCGCCACCACTCCCCGCAGAGGCAGCCAGCCCATGGCGCCGCCTCTAGGTGCCGCCCCAGCATTCGACTCACCGATGAAAGTCTTCCCAGCCAAGGCGGGACCCCACCGCACAGCCTTCCGTGACTCACACCTCGCTCAAAGACTCACTCACAACCGCCACCAGACCGGGCGACTACAATCAAGTATACCACCGGCCGCCGATCGGAGGGAGCACCCCTTCACCGACTCCATCATACAAGCGCCGCCGAAGTTCAAGATGCCGACGATGGACAAGTATGCGGGCGACAGTGGACCCGTCCGAGCATGTGCGTGGACTACTACAACACCATGGTCATGATGCAAGCACCGAAGCAACAATCACCGCTTCCCTCAACTTTGACAGAAGCGCCAAGCTTTGTGGAACTCGCTGGAGAAGAAGTCCATCTACAGCCTTCAAGAACCGGCTAGCTCATACACCACTTCTTGGCCAATGCCAAGCCTAACCGCCTCCGCTGTGCTCATTCGCACCAAACAGAGCCAGCGAGAGCCTCGAGCCTACATCAAGAGAGGTTTCAGCAAGAGGCTAGAAGTCAAGACCGGGAGCCAAGTCGCTATGGCGGCTCCGTGGCTGGCTGCCCGGGCGCACTGCCTAAAGCTCCTCAACAAGAAGCCCATCAAGAGCTACGAGCACTTGATGTCCAAAGCCCATGCCTACATGAACATGGAAGAAGCGAAGCATACAAGATCGCCACAAAGCCCGAGTCCAACAAGACGGCCACAACTACCCCGGACGCTTCCCCACCAAAGAGTACCAAGCATTCTCCTCATCCTCCTCACCACCACCCACGCCTCCAAGAAGCCCATCCCGCTAGGTCGGTTCCAGACCCGAGAGAAGAGCCGAGGCACATCCCAAGAAATCATCCTCCCAAGAACAACCGCAATGGTGGTTCGACAGAGGGAGGATAGAAGAGCAGACGCCCTCCTGTTCACAGCCCTCAATACCTCCCTTCGGGCCCCCGACAAGGCCTCAGAGAGGGGCTCTCCACAAGCCCCACGATGAGAGCGGACCCGAGCAAGAGAGACTCACTGGCGATTCGGGCCGATACCACGGGACTAACGGCCACACACTGAGAATGCCGTGGTTCTCCAAAGGACATTGAAGACCCCATCCAAAGAGGCTTGAAGAATTTGATCCACCGAGCAAAGAAGCCAGAGGGACCACCACCGACTCGCCTCGGGTCCCTCAGACTTAACTCGACTCTGAGCGCAGGAAGCCTGCCAAGGGAGTCTGGGAGTCATCAACACCATCGCGAGGTCCGACCTTAGGAGGGGAGTCCAATAACGCCTGAGGTATGTTAGGCATGCCCTGGGTGAACAAATGCGACAAGAGGCGTAGGTCGATGTGTCCATCTCTTTCACGAGGCGGACTTGAAGGAGTCGAGACACCTACTCCACCCTATCGTCATATCACCGCCATATGCGCTTCAAGGTAAAGAGGATCATGATCGACACCGAGCTCACGACATATTGTTTTTGGATGCTCAACCGCATGGGCATCGACCGTCCAAGCTCCACCGCCTATAGGACCCCGACGGGTTTACTGACACTCAGCCCCGAGGGCCAGACACCCTTTCCCCGATCAGAGGTCAACCGCCATGCCAATCAACCGCCGACGCCCAGCTGTGGTGATGGACATCAAGTCGGGCGACAATGTCATCTTGGGGTCAACGCCTCTCCACTTTATGGGCCATCCCGCCCACCTACCATCGATGATCAAATTCCCGACACCAAGAGGGGTCGGACGGTCCGCCACCGTAAGGAAGCTCCAACCCGCTACGCCACCACAAAGGGGAAAGGAGTCGCGACCGCAATGCCCATTGAGAAGACGGCTGCCAACTCTCAAGAGAGGACGGAGCAGAGAACGACTCCAGAAGACCTCCATGAGATCCCCATCGACCACAAAGGCGCAGAGGACGCCAGATAGGGTCCAACCTCTCGAACCATTACGAGGTGCGATAATTGCTTTTCTTTAGCTAATCTTGATGTGTTTGCTTGGAGTCCGAAGACATGCCGCATTTCACCGACGCCATTTGTTATGAGCTCTTCGTCGACCGACACGCTGCCGTTCGACGTAAGAAGAGGCACTGGGCCCGAAAGGCAAAAGGCGCACAGCAGAGGAGGTCGAGCTGCTCCCCGAGCCGACTTCATTCGGGAGGTCCAATACCCGAAAGTGGTTGTCCAACGCCGCCCTAGTGAAGAAGTCTAGCGGCAAATGGAGGACGCATCGACTTCACCGACCTCAACAAAGCATGCCCCAAGGACAGCTACCCTCCCCGCATTGATCGGGCCAGGACGAAGTAAAAGGACATCAGTTAAGTTTCTTGATGCTTTTTCGTGTTACAACCAGATCCGCATGGCGCAGGCATGATCGAGAAGACGCCCTTCATCACCGAATCGGCACCTTTTGCTACAAAGTGATGCCCTTTGGTCTCAAGAATGCCGCCACCTACCAGGTCGGGTCAACAAGATCTTCAAGGCTCACCACCGCAATGTGGAAGCCTACGGACTACATTGGTGAAGTCGAGATTGGCTACCATATCACCGACTCGAGGAGACCTCTCACACCCTTCTAAGATACCAAGATGAAGCTCAACCCACCAAATGCTTTTGAGTGCAACCGAAAATTTTTGGGGTTTATGATCACCCGAGAGGGATTGAGATCAACCCGAGAAGATAGAAGCCTATTTACTTTCCCGAGCCGCCGCACCATGAAGGACATTCAAGCTCAATGGAAGATAGCCGCCTTGGGGCTCCTCGCCCAAGTCGGCAGAGAGAAGCCTCTTTCTTCAAAATTCTCGAGGGGCCAAAGATCCCAAGAAGAAGTTGAGTGGATCAAGAATGCCGCCAGCCGTGAGAACTCAAAGCATATCTCGAAAGCACCAAACCACTCGAGCCAACCGTGGAAGGGGAGACCTCAGATCAGACTGGCCGCCTCACCAAGCCGTGGAGCTCGCGCCGTCAAAGAAGAGAACCACATCCGTAGTTTGGCCTACTATGTCACCGGATTTTGAGGGCGTGGGAGTTGAACTACCCCCGTCGGGCAGCCTTTGCCCTCATCACTATGGCTCGCAGATTACGCCCCGATTTCCGCATCCTATCATCAAGGACGAGCCTCCCGATGAAGAAATCCCTCGGGAGTCCCACCACATCCGGAGGATGGTATGGTCGATCGAGCTCAAATAATATGATGTTCACTCCGAGCCCGTGAACCACCATAAAGGCGCAGTATTGGCCGACTTCCTCATAGAGTCCACTCGCCATCCGGGCGGCAGATGACCCACCGCCTCGCCAATCCATCCCCCTGAAGCCAACCGCGAAGCTGCTGCGCTCCCCGTTCCGAACCTGAAGTCGACTGCCGCTTGGTGGAATTGAAGGTGGACGGATCCTCGCGAGGCAGGAGCGGGCCGCCGCCCCGCGCAGCTCGGAAGGAACAGCCACGAGCGCCCATCGCTTTCTGCTCCCCACCAACAATGAAGCCGAATATGAAGCCCTCATTGCCGGCTCATGGGCCTCAAGCGCCAAGGCCGAAGCTTCCACTCAGCCGGGCCGACTCTTAGTTGGTCGCTCATCGATCAACGCAAATACGCCGCCAAAGATAAGAGGATGGCTCAATACCAAGATCGCCAAGGACCTCGCCCCCACTTCACCAACTTCAAGATCATCCAGTCCTCGCTAACGAGCGAAATGGACGCCTGCCAAAGCTAGCATCAACTAGTTCCTTGAGTAGCTCCGACTCATCTTCACACACACTCCCACACTCCAAAGATTAAGTGAGGCCCATCGATGTCATGTAATCGACCTTCTGGGAATCTTTGGCCGGTGGACCTTTCATCCACTCTTGGATCACTGCTCTTACTCCGAATTCTACCAAGCTTAAGAGCTTGCAGAGGGCCGCCTGCCGCTACCTCATGATCGACGGCCAGCCTCTATCTGGTCGCCCTACCTAGGCAGCGGGTGGGGCCCTATCTCCTGCCTCCACCACCGGGCCGATTATGTCCTAAGGGAAATCCACGGCACCTCGCGAAACCACCCGGGCAAGAACTCACTGTAAGATTATACGCCAAGGATATTATCGTCACCATTGTGGTCGACTCCCGCTGCCGCTCCAAATGCAAGAAGTGTCAATTCTTCGCAGAATCCCTAGAGCCAGCCACAGAGCTCACTTCTATCTTCACCACTTCCTTTCCAATGGGGACGGATATACCGTCCGCTCCCATTGCCTCTGGCAGCCAGAATTTTGATGGTTATCGACTACTTCACCAAATGGATCGAGGCCGAGCCTTTGGCGAAGATCGGGAGACCAACATCACCAGCCTTTGCTTGAAAGTCGATCGATGCCGATTCGGGCGCCCCTCGCCATTCATCACCGACAACGCACCCGCCTCAAGCGGGGATTCCAAGATTTTGTGAAGAATGGGGATCAAGCTCAAGTTCGCTTCCGAGCCCACCCTGTGTAACGGGTCGGGCTAAGCCGCTAACAAATGCATCCTCCAAGCTCAAGAAGAGGGTCACTCGCTGCCTGAATTGGGTCAAGAACCGCCAGCATCTTATGGTCGCATGTGACTACCCATTAAGAGTTCAACCGGGAAACCCCATTCATGCCGACTTATGGAGCATGTAACCCCAAAGGGAGGTCGGCATGCCCACCATCCGACTCCAACACTTCGACGAAGAAGCAAATTCGAGGGACTTCGAGGACAAACCGACTTGATGGAGGAGATCCGCAACCGCCTACACTGCAAGTCACAATCAACAAATGACCACCGACATAATAAGAAGGTCCTAACCAAGGAGATTCTAAGTCGGCCACCTAGTGCCGAGGAAAGCTGCCTTCGATAAAGACACCGTGACGCGCAAGTTGGCTTCAATTGGGAAGGACCCTACACCGCCCTCAAGAACCACTTAACATACCGTAAGTCCCGATGGGAGAGTCCTACAACATCCCCGAACATAGAACACCTCGTGAAGTTTTTTCAATGAATTTGCATTGTAAACCTTGTTCAAAAGCCGCCAATATAAATAGAATTTTGCCCGACAATTATCCTTTGTCTTAAATGGTACAAGGAGCGCTCTTAAATAATCACCGCCGCAGCGATCAAACCATCCTCGCCATAAGTTTAACGGTGAAAACCCAATTGTTCATGTAAAAGTTGGGATGATTGTCATTGATTTGAATTTGCTTACAGCCTTCTTTGGCCTACAACAAAGTTCAAAAGAAATATCGCTTTTATTTTAAGGCTTACAATGAAAATAAAAAGATTACAACTTTTATCCTTAGGAACAAACACGCAGGATCTCTCGCTATACTCGATCCTCGCTATGCGGGTTCTTGGCCTGTCGGACTTATTGTGTCCGTGGACCACCGCAGCAATTCCAATCCGTGGAGACCCGCCTGAACTACAGATGTAAAGGCTCGCTTCATAAGGAAACGGTTACTCGAGGGGATCACACTCACGAAGCGAGAGGATCACCGAGCGGGTGAGATCTACTAGGAGAAATCACAAATGCTTATCCCCGAGATTAAGACGGCTTAATCTAGAGGGTATCTCAGAGTTCGACCAATTCGCCTACCTTCCGCCAGATCCGACGCCGACCGGTTTATGTCACGGCTGCTCGGAACTATGCCGACGCTTGTAGATCTCGCAAGAGCTCTTTGAGAATATCCGAAAATCCATCAAAGTCCCGCCGTAAGTCCAAAAATCCCTTAAGAAGCCCCGATCACCAAAATCCCTTAAGAAGCCCCCGACACCAAACTCACTTTCGAAGATGACACCCCCATTTATAACCTGGTGTTTGGTGGTTCTACCATCTGTCGAGCCACCTCTACCGTCGCCGAGGTGGCTCCTACCATGAGTTACCCCTGGTCGACAGACCCGGCTGGTTAATGAGGTGGTTTCCCATGTTGGTCGAGCCACCCTGCCATTGCCGAGGCACCTCGCCAAGCTGGCCGAGGTCCCGCGGCTTCTTTCGGGCCGCCATTGCTTTTGCCGCTTTTCTGGCTCGGGCTTAAGTCTGGTCTGCTCAAGTCCATGCTCGATTCATTTGATTGAACTTCAACCCATCAACGGCCTAAATGACGATTGGTCGACATTTGAACTTGGCCTCATCGGCGCTTGAACTGACACTTCCGTGAGCTCAAACGCTCAGATGCATCAACGGACTATGGTTGATTCCGCCTCGCTTTGAGTTTAGTCAACTCGCCTCGCTGAGCTTCGGCTTCAAGATCGCCGTTTCGCCGCTCAGACGCTTTGCCAACTCGCTTACGCGCTCGCCGAGTAATCACTCGCCAATGTTTTCGGTCATGTTGTCGGATGGATCGCCGATTGTCAACCCACCGCATTTAGTCTCGCTCGCACCGATAAGCAATTTTTATGCCTACAGATACCCTCCAAAGCCGCCTCGCCTCGACTTGATGAGTCCGATGCTTTGACATGATGGTTCCCGCCTTCACGCACCGAGGGTCCCAAAGATAGCTTCAAGTCTTCGATTCTTTCAGATCATCCAGCTTCTTGGTCGGAGACCTCGTTGTTCAGTCGAGGGTCGGCCATGTTGGTCGAGCCACCCTACCATCTCGGTGAGGCACCTCGCCAAGCTGGCCGAGGTCCCGCGTTTTCACCGCTTTCACGTTTTGCCGCTTTTCTGCCTTCGGCTTAAGTTCCACTGCTCAAGTCCATGCTCGATTCATTTGATTGAACTTCAACCCATCAACGCCTAAATGACGCATTGGTCGACATTTGAACTTGGCCTCATCGCTTGAACTGGACAACCGTGAGCTCAAACGCTCGTATGCATCAACGGACTATGGTTGATTCCGCCTCGCCGGCTGCTTGAGTTTAGTCAACTCGCCTCGGAGCTTCGGCTTGCGACGCTGCTTCGCCGCCTGACGCCTTTGCCAACTCGCTTACGCGCCGGTAATCACTCGCCGTTTTTGTCATGTTGTCGATGGATCGCCGCATTGTCAACCCACCGCTTACGAAGTCTCGCTCGTACCATAAGCAATTTTTATGCCTACAGATACCCTCCAAAGCGCCTCATCATTTTGATGAGTCCGATGTTGACATGATGGTTCCCGC
Organism: Asparagus setaceus; assembly: GCA_012295165.1. NCBI lineage: Eukaryota > Viridiplantae > Streptophyta > Magnoliopsida > Asparagales > Asparagaceae > Asparagus > Asparagus setaceus. The sequence goes on along the minus strand of WHSE01000481.1, from coordinate 5,626 downwards.
CTTCGCCTACTGAGGGTCCCAAAAGATAGCTTCAAGTCTTCGATTCTTTCAGATCATCCGCTCTTCAGGATTCTCGATAAGATCACGGTGCCGCATTTATTGTCCGACCGCTTGTTGAAATTTTGATTCGTCGGTGGGTGAGTTTTGCTTGTAACTCGCGGTCGGTTGGTTGTCATCGGACTTTTAGATCCGTATGTCGGCTAACCTTGTTGGCTTACATGTTGGTTGTGTCGAAGTACATGGAATTTCATAACCCTCGGCCGGCTTATTTCTTCCATCATCACGCAGGTCGTTAGTTTAACCACAGCTGAGGACTGATCTTTTCATGGAGATATACTCCAGGATTCCTTTGTCGAAACGGGAGACCATTTGGGTTTCAACTCGCCCTAGCTTTGGCCGGCATGAGTGCGACGCTTTGACCGTGTGGATCCGAACCGCTGATCAAGAATTTTACGCACAACGCTGGTTGGCTGCCAAGCACGCATTACCCTTGCCGGAGTATTATTATCCATAGTGGGAGGAATTTATTCCTCGCTCTGCATCGCTGACCGATAGGTCTTCCTACAAGAACGCACGAATTGGTATCAAAAGTGCAGGGAGGAGTCTTTTCGAGGTAGAGCCGCTGTCCCACCAATATAAGCCTCGTTTAATTGGCCAATTTATCCCTCTTAAGGTTCCACAATAGAGAAAATTGAGGGTTATTGAGTTATTCCTAAGAATATTTCTTGTGAGAATATTCTTCCGGAACTTCAAACTAATTAGGAAACAGTACTGTAATCCCTCGATTAGTAGGATTAGGCTAATGGTTGATCTACGGCCGATGCAACTGATGATCGAAGTTATCCCTAAGAATATTTTTGAAAACATATTCTTCCGGAACTTCGATAAATTAGGAAACAATTTATACTCATAATCCTAGTTGAGTAGGATTAGGCGACGCTGCTGATTTTAGCGCTTCTGCACCAAGACTATCGAAGTTATCCTCAAGAATATTTTTGTGAGAATATTCTTCCGGAACTTCTCAAATTAGGAAACAGCTTTATACCGTAATCCTAGTCGAGTAGGATTAGCGACGCTGATCGGCCGATGCAACCGCGATGATCGAAGTTATCCCTAAGAATATTTTTGAAAACATATTCTTCCGAACTTCTCACAAATTAGGAACAGCTTTATACTGTAATCCTAGTTGGAGTAGATTAGGCTTAATGCCTGATCGGCCGATGCAATCCGCGATGATCGAAGTTATCCCTAAGAATATTTTTGAAAACATATTCTTCCGAACTTCGACAAATTAGGAAACAATTTATACTCATAATCCTAGTTGAGTAGGATTAGGCACGCTGATTTTAAGGCCGGTGCAACTCGCATCGATCGAAGTTATCCTAAGAATATTTTGTGAGAATATTCTCCGAACTTCTCACAAATAGGAAACAGCTTTATACTGTAATCCTAGTTGAGTAGGATTAGGCGACGCTGCTGATCGGCCGATGCAATCCAAGATGATCGAAGTTATCCCTAAGAATATTTTTTTGAAAACATATTCTTCCTGAAACTACAAATTAGAAACTTTATACTCGTAACTTAGTTGATTAGCGACGCTGATCTGGCCGATGTAATCCGCGACGATCGAAGTTATCCCTAAGAATATTTTTGAAAACATATTCTTCCGAACTCGACAAATTAGGAAACAGTTTATACCGTAATCCTAGTTGAGTAGGATTAGCGACGCCGCTGATTTGCCGGTGCAATCCGCGACGATCGAAGTTATCCCTAAGAATATTTTTGTGAGAATATTCTTCCGAATCTCGATAAATTAGGAAACAGCTTTATACCGTAATCCTAGTTGAGTAAGATTAGCGACGCTGATTTTGGCGCCGGTAATCCGCACGATCGAAGTTATCCCTAAGAATATTTTTGTGAAAATATTCTTCCCGAACTTCTCGACAAATTAGGAAACAGCTTTATACTGTAATCCTAGTTGGAGTAGGATTAGCGACGCTGATTTGGCCGGCGTATCCGCGACGATCGAAGTTATCCCTAAGAATATTTCTTGTGAGAATATTCCGGAACTCACAAATTAGGAAACAATATACCGTAATCCTAGTTGAGTAGGATTAGCGACGCCTGATTTATGCTTGGCAACCGCACGATCGAAGTTATCCCTAAGAATATTTCTTGTGAGAATATTCTTCCTGAACTTCTATTAGAAACAGCTTTATACCGTAATCCTAGTTGAGTAGGATTAGGCGACGCTGCTGATTTGCGCTTCGGCAGTAATCAAGACGATCGAAGTTATCCCTAAGAATATTTCTATGAGAATATTCTTCCGGAACTTCTAACAAATTAGGAAACAGCTTATACCGTAATCCTAGTTGAGTAGGATTAGGCGACGCCGCTGATCGCCGATGCAACCGCGATGATCGAAGTTATCCCTAAGAATATTTTTTTGAAAACATATTCTTCCCGAACTTCTAATAATAAATTCAGTATCGTAACTAGTTGGTATAGGCGACGCTGCTGATTTGGCGCCGGGTAATCCGCACGATCGAAGTTATCCCTAAGAATATTTCTTGTGAGAATATTCTTCCTGAACTTCTAACAAATTAGGAAACGCTTTATACCGTAATCCTAGTTGGAGTAGGATTAGGCGACGCTGCTGATTTGGCGCCTGCGTAATCCAAGACGATCGAAGTTATCCCTAAGAATATTTCTTGTGAGAATATCCGAACTTCTCGACAAATTAGGAAACAGTTTATACCGTAATCCTAGTTGAGTAAGATTAGCGACGCTGCTGATTTGCGCGCCGGTGCATCCGCATCGATCGAAGTTATCCCTAAGAATATTTCTGTGAGAATATTCTTCCTGAACTCACAAATTAGGAAACAGTTTATACCGTAATCCTAGTTGGAGTAGGATTAGGCTGCTGATTTGCGCCGGTGCATCCGCACGATCGAAGTTATCCCTAAGAATATTTCTTGTGAGAATATTCTTCCGAACTTCTCACAAATTAGGAAACATTTATACCGTAATCCTAGTTGAGTAGGATTAGGCGACGCTGATTTGGCCGGTGCAATCCGCGACGATCGAAGTTATCCCTAAAAATATTTCTGTGAGAATATTCTTCCGAACTTCAATAGATTAGGAAACAGCTTTATACCGTAATCCTAGTTGAGTAGGATTAGGCTTACGCTGATTTGCGCCGGTGCAATCAAGACGATCGAAGTTATCCCTAAGAATATTTCTTATGAGAATATTCTTCCGAACTTCACAAATTAGGAAACAGTTTATACCGTAATCCTAGTTGAGAGGATTAGCGACGCTGCTGATTTGCGCCGGTGCAATCCGCATCGATCGAAGTTATCCCTAAGAATATTTCTTGTGAAAATATTCTTCCGAACTCACAAATTAGGAAACAGCTTATACCGTAATCCTAGTTGAGTAGGATTAGGCGACGCTGATTGCGCCTAAGCATCCGCGATCGAAGTTATCCCTAAGAATATTTCTGTGAGAATATCCTTCCTGAACTTCTCACAAATTAGGAAACAGCTTTATACCGTAATCCTAGTTGAGTAGGATTAGCGACGCTGATTTGGCCGTGCAATCCGACGATCGAAGTTATCCCTAAGAATATTTCTTGTGAAAATATCCTTCCTGAACTCGACAAATTAGGAAACAGCTTTATACCGTAATCCTAGTTGAGTAGGATTAGGCGACGCTGATCGGCCGATGCAATCCGCACGATCGAAGTTATCCCTAAGAATATTTTTGTGAAAATATTCTTCCTGAACTTCACAAATTAGGAAACAGCTTATACCGTAATCCTAGTTGAGTAGATTAGCTTACGCTGATTCAAGGCCGATGGGGGCTCATGAGGTGTTATCCTCACCAATAAACCTTCGTAATCTTTCCAAATATAGCTGAGAGGATAGGGCCAACACGGACTGATTTGGCATTATTTTGCATCCAATTAAGGTTCCAATTAGGCTCCTAATTAGGGGCTGATTTGTTCCTTTTGGATATCTAATTGGGCTCCAATTAGAATTCCTACTTGTTGCCAAATAAGAGTCCTTATTCAAAGAGGATTGGGTCCATATGGGTTGTTATAAATACCCATAATCCTCCTCTTCTTTGACCCAGGCCCCCGCCTTCTCCTTCTTGTTTTCATCTCGCTTCGCCTTTTATCTCCTTCGATCAACGAGGTATGTGTAATGAGGGTTTTGTAATCTTTTTTTTCTTCTTCTGTGCTGCAGCAGCAAACCACGAGGGCGACGGCGGGCGCCAGCGGCGGTGGTAGCTACCGCTGGCATAATGGTTGCCATATGCAATACCATGCGCATTACAGGTTGCATGCTACAATACTGCTGCGCATTGCGCATACAATGTTCAAGCAGCAAGGGCGTCGCTGCACTCCGCGCTTCGCTGGCGCTGGTGCCGGGCGCTACAGATTTGGCAATAAGGGCGTTTGGCGTATGGCGCTGGCCACGGTGATTCGGCCATGGCCGGTCCGGTTGTTCGGGCATTCGGCCGGTGTTTCATTGGTCCGCATGAGCCACTTTACCGACTAAACGGGTTCGCGTCAATCCGGCATTTTTTTTTCGACCGCATATCTAACTTTCGCTGTTTTGCAGCTTCCGATGTCGCCGAAGATCACGCCGAGGAGTCGATCAATCCCAGACGCCGCGGAATGCACGCCTTCTTTCGGCAGGCACTAAATTCGAGTATATATATATCCCCGCTTTCGCTTCCTTTTGTGAGGCGATTGAAGAGCCGAATCCTCCTTTGTGGGATTACCGCAGATTTTGCCTCATCCTTTCACATGTACACTGCTATGACCCCGCTGCTCTCCTTTTGTGGGCGATTGGAAGAGCCGATTCTCCTTCGTGGATCAACGCCTAAAGATTGATTTTGCTTGGTCATCACCCGCCTCGATATCTTTAACGGAGCGATTTCATACCGTACTTTACTCAGAGAACGGAATATATTGCCGCTTGTTTACGCGACTATATTTATCGCTTCTCCCGTATTCGTACGGTGAAATCGTTGCACTGCTATAAGGTCGCGGACTGATCTCATGGTTCCGAGAAGAGTTCTACTTATATTTATTTCCTTTTTCAAGATATTCTCCTAAATGATCTGTTAACCCTTTGTTCTCTTGTGGTAGCGATGTCTCGATGATTATTCGCCTATTTCAAGGCTCCAATGTCAAGTCTCGATTCTCAAGGTCATCCGAGAAGGCCTTTTTCCACCGAGGAAGCGAACCGCAGCCAGGCTTAACACTCGCATGAAGAAACCCGCCAAGCCCGAGCCTACTATCATAATTTCTGATGACGAAGTTTGAGGGATCGCTTCCATCATCCGCCTTCCACCGCTCCCTCATGCCTCTTTGGCCGAAACCAGATTTCCACCCTTCGAAAGAGGCGCGTGGAGGCCCTGTGTTAATCTTGACGGACCACTTCCACGGATTCAACCTATTGCCGAGATTGCCCCGCCAAAAATCCGCCGCTCCGACTCAGCTTCCGGATGGGTCTCCTTCACCGTTGGAGAATGGTTTGAAGAGCATCTCTATTATCGAGGTTAGATGGGCTTAATTTTATGGTCTTCCCATTCATATTGAGTATCTTGGAGG
>WHSE01000480.1:0-13990 GCA_012295165.1 Asparagus setaceus | reverse complement strand
CCCCCTAATCTATATATTATGATTTGTGACATAATTAGATCACTCTCTAGAAAAACTAGAGAGTCACTACACAATCTCCTCAACCTAGCTAATTATCTCAAATAGTTAGTATTTGTAACTCATTTGATTGAATTAGCTCATATAAATACATCTTCTTAATTAATTTCAGGATGTGAAGAGGTGAAATCTGCATGTTGTGGAACCGGTAAATTCTATGCTGAGCAGCCATGCAAGCCAATCGCTTCTACTGTAAAGATCGCCGGACTCATGTATTTTGGGGTGCTCCACCCGACGAACAAGGCGGCGGAGATAGCTGGGTTGGCTTTCTATGAAGGATCTCTGAGTATGCAAGTCCTATAAATTTCAAGCAACTTGTTGATTAGGAGTTCCACTGGTTGAAAGTCTTTGATCAACTTTGTTAGCTAAAGTTTGATTGTTCAGTTATGAAGTGGATGCTTATAATATGTAGAGTAAGAGTGTATGTTGAATAAGGTGGATGCTATGTGAGAATGACTCTTTAAGGCGTCTACCACTGAAAGTACTCTTTCTCAGTGATATTGAGAGGAGAGATGTGCATGTATTTATAAATGGATGTTTGCTATCTATGGGAGCTTATATATATAAGGAAATTAAGTATATACAACTTGGTTATGTGCAACTTGTGGATCTGTGTGTTTATTTGTGTTCATGCTTTTTGCGACTACAGTGGGTCGCAGAGAACTTTACAACTTGGTTATGTACACCATTAATAATCTCTCTTTGTTATGTGGACATCCTAAATGATATTGTTTACATAAATAATGTAAAGAATTTAATTACGAGACCCACTAAATAAACCAATATTGAGGATGTTTGGGAAGGCTTAATTTTGGAAGCTTATAAGCTATACCGACTTTTAGTAGCTTTTAGCGTGGACCACCGCGGGTACGATCGTCGAATCGACGGTTTAGTTGATGCTTCTCGCGAAAGGAAACAAGAACTTCGAAATATCTTAGCAAAGTAAGATATCTACTCTTCCCAAGAATTAAGGCAAAGCTTAATCTCGAGGAATCTCCGCTTTGGACCGTGTTCTTGAACTTCGAAGCTTGGATTCTCTCTCTCCTTACAAGCTCATTTTTGTTTCGACTGATTACAATGCCGATCCCCCAAGTGATGGATGGGGTATTTATACCCGGGAAACGCGGCTCCTCCGAAACAAGTCATGCGTCTCACATTTAGCAGGGCACTGAAATGCCGCTAATGCCGCTCGCCACCGGGCGTAGGTAAGAGCCGCCGCTTCGCACGGCCAGGCAGATACCGCCACGACCGGGCGAGGCGTTGTCGCCCCTTCACCGTTGTAACGGTTTCGCTTTTAAGGCACGACAAATGCCCTAAAATCATGCCTAGCTGGCGATTTTCGCCGCGGTAACCGCCATTAAAATATTCAACGCTTTCACGCTGATAAAGCAAGCGGGCCCCATCGCATTGATTTAGACCCTTCAAGAGCCCGCTGGTGATTTCGGTGTCTCGCATTGGCGAGAGACAGTAAGTGCCTCTAGTTGCGTAGATATCAAGGTGTCTCGCCGGCGAGACATCATCAGTGTCTCGCTAGTAGCGCAGATTACCGTGCGCACCCCGCCAGAAGCAGACATTGCGTCTCGCTATCGCAGACATGAACAAGTGTCTCGCCACGGCGAGGCATTAAACCAAAGGTCTCGCGACCGTAGCGGTGAGACACAATCTTCTTATGTGTGACTTTCGAGATTTCTCACGACATGTTGTCCTTCGATCTTCTCATAATTTAGTCATATTTGAGGTTCTTCACAATTTTTGATGCCTACAACTGGAGGTATTCTTCCCAATTGTTGATCGGGTAGGTCTCTGGCATGATGCATGACCCACTCCATACATGCCGAGGAGTCCTTTCGAGGAGAGGTCCTGCCGATATAAGCCTCGCCGTAACTTATCCTCCTCAGGTCCCACAAGAAGGAAATTGAGGGTTATCGAAGTTATCCTTAAGAATAATGATTTCTCCGTGAACTTCTCTAAGAACCGTGAATTAGTTTATACATCATATTCTATTCGAGGGAAGGGAGAATATCCGAAGATTGAGATCCTCCAAGTTTGCCCCTCATCGATGATTTCACCATTTAGAGGTTAAGCTCCAAAGTCTACAAGATTTTGAGGCTGCTCGCCTCTTATATCGAGGAGGCCCGCCCACTTTGGTCGCTGATGCTTATGTTTATGTCTCGACTCAATTCAAGTGCTGAGGCCTGCATCATTTGGAGATCGCCGCCACCAAGCTTCATCTTCCTCGGGATTTTTCGGTCTTGTGTCACCGCTGGAGAAGCGAGGATAGTAGAGCAGAGCTGCCAAGGGAGGAGCTCCCCGATCTGCCTTTGAAGCCTCATCGAAGGCCAACAAAGAAAAGACTCTAGCGCCGTCTCGAGGAATTTGAACCTCGGCAGAAGCCGGCGACATCAAGAAGGAGACCGCGAGGCCCTTAACGGCACAGGGAGACTTTCGTGGTCAGCCTGAGGAACTTCAACAAGCTTTCCTCAATAAAGTATCCCGAGTTAAGCAAAACATATTTCTGCCCTCTTTGTGCTCTATTATGATTCTTTTTATTTGTAAATAATCAACCATAATACTTATAGGATTTTTGCAAACCCTCACCAACCAACCGGATTTGATTAGCCTTTACCAACTACCGCTTGAATATTGGCTGCGGCGATTGTCCAAACCGTTCAAGACGCGGACGCTTGTGCTAGAAGAATGAAACTCTTCTAGACTTGTTGCTATGATATTGAATACATAGGCTCTCAGATTTTACGGCAAGAGATCGCCCTACAACGCTGCAAGGCATCGGGGTTAATCCCTAGTTTCGGATGAAATACCCCAATCGAACTCCTGTCTTCTTCAATCTAAAAGACTAAACCGCATGACGCTGTTAGGCCGACTCTTTAAAGTGGTCAGTCGCACTCCCGTTTCAACCTGATTTGACCTTTACCAACTACCGCTTGAGTCGCTAGCGCATGATTATCCGATCCGCCCGCACGCGATTGTGCTAAAAGAATGAGACTCTCTTAGACTTAATGCTACGATGTTGAATACGTAGGCTTCGCTTTTGTCAATGAATATCACCCAGCAACGCTGTAGCTGGCTTTATCCCTTCTAAGCCGGACAAAATACCCTTTAATCAACTCGTGTCTTCTTCAATCGGAGAAAGACTAAACCGGCGACGTTGCAGTTAGCGCTTACCATCCCTTCTTAGGTTTTGACGAATACCCTTAATCGAACTCGTGTCTTCTTCAACGGAGAAAGACTAAACCGGCGGCAGTAGCTAAAGGCCGACTTCATCCCTTCTAGGTTTCGATGAAACACCCCAAGATGAATTTTGACGGAGAAGGATTGAACCGCCATAAGGTTGATTGAGGTGGGAAGGAAGAATGTATTCTATTTCCGGGGTGGAGAGGAAGGAGGATCTTGTCTCCCATCTCCTGTAAGGGATGAACAAGAGAGGAAGGTTTTGTATCCTATCTCTTGCCGAGGAGAGGAAGGTTTTGTGTCCTATCTCCGTGTCACAATTTGAAATAAAGAGGAGAGGTTTTGTATCCTATCTCTTATTGATGGAGAAGAAGGAGGATCTTGTCTCCTATCTCCTGATATTGGAAAGGAAGGATTTTGTCCCGCTTCCAAGGGGAGAGACTAAAAATGGATCTCCATTTTGAGAATCTTGAAAGATGAGACTAAGAGTGGGATCTCCACCGAGAATCTAAGACAAGAGAGGAAGAATGTATTCTATCTCTCTTGCTTCCGGAGAGGAAGAATGTATTCTATCTCCGTAAAATGTGGGAAAGGAAGAATGTACTCTATTTCCCAATGAGAAACTAAGAGTGGGATCTCCACCGAGAATCTTGAAGGGTAATGGATAGCTTTCGCTTTTGTAGGATTGCAACCGTAATTTGAAGTGGACCTCGCTCGTGGAGGGAATCGAGGGGATTTTGCCGGTGGTTGGACCAGGAGATTTTAGTGGGCCCACCGCCAATGAATTTGATCGGTGAGAGAATTTTGGAGGAAACACAATAACTTAGGGTTATCCTCATGAAAATGAGTGAGATATTCTCGAGGAACTTCCCATCAAACGTTATCCCAATGTATTAAGGATAATACTTTTTCGAACTTCCCATTTATCGAGATTAATTGGGCCGCCATTCTCGGTGATAAGGCGATATGCACCGCTTGAATAGACCGTCTATTATAAACGGTCCTTCCCATTTGGGTTCGAATTTACCTTTCTTTTAGAGGTGAGGATTATCGTCTAGCGGCGCAGGACGCAGATCTCCTCTTAGTTGTTCTCTCGCGAACTTTCTTGTTGAAAGCCCCACATCCTAGCTTGATAGAACTCAATGCATTGTTGAGCCTCCGCGCTTCTCATCTAACATCTCAAGCTCTTCGAGACGCTTTTGATGTTGTTCTACTGCCATCTCTCGCTAAGTGCGACGCCAAGTGACTAATCCGATTTCCAACGAGGATTGCTTCACACCGTAAACCGTAGAGTAACGGTAGCTCCTCGGCATGCACGCATCAAGCAGCGATATGCCCGTAGTGCTTTTCCGAAGTTTATCGTCCCGCCTCGCTTGTTATTCTTCACAAGCTTCGGCTGTAATTTTGATAATCGCCTGTTGTTAAATGCCTCGGCTAATCCATTTGTCCGCCGATTATAGGCCGCTGACGAGACATCTTGTATCTTGAACTTTTCGCAAAACCCGATGAAGGAATTGCCGATAAATTGGGACCGTTGTCATGTACGATCCGTTCTCGACACCATGTCGATAGATGACACGGTGTTTGATGAATCGATTTACTGCATCGCTTTGACCTCTTTAGTGGGATTGCTTACCACTGAGAAGTAGCTCTGCGATCGCTAGAATAAAGCGACGCTTTGACCGACGGAGGAAAATGGGACCTACAACGCCCATTCCCCATGTCTCGAATGGCCGTGATGCGTCAAGGATGCAAAATGCCTCGGCCGATGCATATAATTCGCGGAATTTGACACGCTGCATTTCCGAAGCGCATTCACCGCTCATTAATCATCGGCCAAAATAGCCCATTCTCCCGATTCATAGAGTTTGGGACCAGCCGGTGTGCACCACATTCACCCTCGTGGTGCTTCCTCAAGGATCTCTTCTCGCCCTTGTTTGAAAGGCATCAAGTAAAAGACCATCGCACTCTACGATATAGCATCCGGTTTCGTGGTCGTAAAAGAATTGGAGCTCTTCGGCCGATTGACTTTCTTCACGCTCCGTAATATTAAACGATGATAGGAAAGCCAATCTCGCTCTAACTTGGTTTGGGTTGCATTTACTTCGTAACTATCCCTTTGTCTTCTTGTACCCCATCATATCGGGTAACGAAGAGTTGATGAGTCCCCGACCGTAACTAATTGCTCTGGTCTCTGGGTTGGCTAACGACACGCCTAACGCCACCGCTGCATCCGCTGAGCGCTTTGGAGGCGCTGGATATATTCGATGAAGAATTCTTCGAATGAGTCCGCCATTTCAATCCGCCACCGATGGGGACCGATCGAGTTCCTCACCGTAGTCACCACGACTCGCTAAATATTAGTTGTGAATCTCCATACGCCGAGATATTCACCCCACTTTTGCGCGGCTAAGTCCGAGTAGCGCCTGTATTCGCTACGCTATTGGAACGTGGTTCTGAGTGAATAAGCATCGGGCATGACATGATTCCCCGAGGAAATCAAGACAACCACTCCAAATGGAGATTTTGGAGCGCCCCGGGTACTTGCTACATTAGTGGCCCGAGAAGTTCGCCAAAGTACAATCGCCATATTTGTTGGTGCGACGAGTTGACTTCGACTTCATCCGAAGATCATCATATAGCTCAACCAAGATCCGTTGTCGGGTGCCAAGAGATCGCGAATCGCTTGCCCTTTGACCGACTTCGTTGTTTGAAGTGTGTCGTGATTGGGACAAGAGCAAGGCCTATTTCGCCAAACGCCAACTCATTGAAGCCTACTGTCATAAATATCCTGACGGATTTACGCAGATAACATAAATCGCCCGCCCGACTAAATAGTGTCGATCTTCAATCGCGAACACTAATGCAAGGCACCGCCACCATCGGGTATCGAGACTCGCCACATGTTCGGCCGTAATACATCGCCGTTGTCGCCAGACCGCCGCCGCCGCCCCGCGCGTAAAGCGCTTAACGAAAGTGATCCGTTGCTTTGACGTAGATCGTGAACGGTTTTCCGCATCACGGTAACAAGAAGTGAGGTTTAGCGAGATAAGACTTGATCTCTTCAATGCTTTCTCGCAAGCGCCGCCCCAAATATATGACACTTCTTGTTTAATTTAGAGAACGGTTGCACTTCCCGTGATAGGTTCGATATGAACCGCCGATGTATGCCAATCTCTTGTAACCCCGAAGTTCTCTCGATTCTGAGGTTGCAACTCTTGAATCGCCTTCACTTTATCGATCGACGATGCCTTTGTTCGGCGACGACGGCCGCAGGAACTTGCCAACCGACATCCCAAGGATTTCCGTGGTTCATCTTTAGTCGATGAGTCCGCATGAGCTCGAATACCGCTCTAAGATCTTTGATATGATCTCCTTTGTCACGCTTCCACCAAGTCATCGACGAGATTCGACCGCCCGAGATGATCCCGGAAAATTTTAGTCATTGCTCACGGTATGTTCGGCCGTTTTAAACCGAATCCGGCATGACCGTAGCAAAATATACCGATATGCTTCAACGCCGTGTTTCACGCCATCTGGTGCATCTTGATTTGATTATACCCCGAAACCATCCATAAAGGACATCCTCTCAATCCACACGTATTGTCAACTATGACGCCGCGATCGCGGAGGGAAATCATCCTCAGCGCGCCGCTAGGTCTCAGAGCTCCATACGCATCCTAATCGAACCATTCTTCTTCATGACGGACTATATTCGCCACCCAACCGTGTTGAATTTCGATGAATCCCGATTCTATGAGTTTCTTTACTCGCCTACGATCGTCAGAAGATTTGTGGACGAAACCGCCTTTGCGATTGCTTCGACAGTTTGACATCCACGCTGATGTTGAGGCTATGCCACATAGGGTCGAAGTCCCGCATGTCCTCGTAGCTCCGTGCAATACATCGATATACTCCTTGATCAAGGCAATTAACTTTCCTTCTTCTAAGGGAAGAGTATTGTCGATGTTTATGAGCTTAGATGTTCTTCCTCACCCATATTAACTGACTACTTCATCCTTAGCGGGGTCTCTTTGTTCATCTATCCCCAAATCGCTCGAAGTTGATGGATCCACGGTCTTCCCATGTTGGCATATCTTCATCACCCTCAATAGTAGCAGGATCGATCGCGGGCCATATTCACATCAAGGCCTTGAAAGCTTCTCCGAGGTCGGTGTCAATCCCAAGCCAAGAATCGGACGAATGTCCGCCTCCCTCATCTGTGGATTATTATCAATCACCATGAGCATTCATCTTCGAGGATGATTCGTATCCCAATCCCTCGCCTAAATGCATAGTAGTTATCCCGGCCCCTCTTGGGACATATGCCGCTTAGGAGGGACTCGAGGACCTCGCCCAAACATAGACCTTCTCCTTGTGTCAAGTCGCACTCCCACTTCTTCATGATACCCGTTTCGTACTATATCCGAATGTGTGGAGGATAGGCCCGCTGTCATCTTCATCTTCTTCTAAGAAATGATTCTGGAACCGCGATCTCCTTTTCCGTGAAACCAAGTCTTTTTCACTACTTGATCTTCTGGATGACGAAGTTGTCCCCAAGGAATCTCGAACCGCTTTTGTGTAAAGCAAGATGACCGAAGCTGTAAGTGCAATCCGTGGTTGTATAAACCTCGCATTACATCATTCAAAGACAAAGGGTACTCTAAATCGCCATTTATTGATTCATCTAATTTGCCAATTACAATGTTCATCCGACGATTCTTCATCGCCAAGATTGATTACAAGGGTACAATGTCATTCAAAACAAAACCACCACTATAATCAAGCCCCGCCGGTGACGCTTCTTCACCGTCTGCGGCTCGGGTCGATGATTCGCCGACTCATTACCGTAGAGGAGAGAATCAAGAAATAATTTCTACCCCTTAAACGGCCGTTGTCCGCGACCACCGCCTTGACTCATTATTCGTGGTCTACATATTTGAGACCGATGAAGAGTAGATGGGACTATAACGCTACCGCGGATCCAAGGTCGACCCAACAAGAAGTTATAGGAAGTCTCTCGCCAATCACATAGCGTGACTTCGACTTTAAGTCCCCATTTGGCACTTTATTCGATCTTACCAGCTGCCGAGACCCACCGGTGTTAAACCCGTAGATCACCGGTTCGCCGACGCCACCATCGGCAGGGATTCCAAGATGATACATGAGGCTAGGGCATGATGCCGATGTGAACCCTCGAATCGACTTGGATCCTGCTAACTCGGCTGAGCCAATATACCCGGTGAAGTATAGCGCCTATCGTGTTTGAATCTCGCCCTGATATCCTCCTTTGTAAAAGTGATGCGGGAAGTGTTTGGTTGCCAAGTTGCATTGTTGTGTAGATTCTTCCTAATCGCTTGATCTCAGTGAGAAACACCTCGTAATCAGAGCTTCAGAGCTTCCCTGTTTCTTTGACATCGGAGCAACTCAGAGAGTTATTCGCCGGATGTTCGCCACCGGGCCATGACGTCAAACGGCATGGAGAGTTCGATGTTTGCCTATCCTCACACCCAAGCGATTGAATCGATCGCCGAGTTGAGCCTGACTCGAGGTTGTTTCTCCTTTGCTTTGCCGCTTTCAAGGCCGTCGTTGCCCTTTCTCCGCACGAGAGGAGTCGGTCACCCCGCCCGACAAGGTCTTAGCATTGGGTTTGAGCCTCCTGATATTTGTAACTATATTCATATCCGCTTCCTAGTAGCGAAGACTTCAGCTCCTCTTCGTGAAATTGAAGGTGGCTTTTCATCATCCTTCTTCGAATTGCCGGCAAAGATGGCATAGCTTGCCTTTTCCCTCGTCTTCCTTGCCGAGAGGATAGTCCATCGACGCTTTCCAAAGAAGTCGTGTGGACCCAAAGGATTTCTCCGTTGTCCGCCGCGCGCAGACGAGCCCTTTCTACGCTGTCTGAGGATCTTCATTCACCATCTTTATTCCTACCTTCACAACCGGCGCTCTGGAACCAATCCAAGGAACCGATCCGGCTTATAGAGACCGATTTGCTCCCACCTTCTCTCTTTAGAGGGTTTCGAGTAATGACTCCAACATCGATCAAGGCCCTAATCTTGTCCTTGAGATGGTAGCGTAACTTTGTAGGATGGTGTACCGCCTGCGGTAAGCACGCATTTAGGATCCGTGAACCTTGTTTGCCTCTCTTCGTCTACAATCGGGGCAACCGATTTTGTTGTTTTCCGTAAGGTATTTGAAGATGCCCTAACTTCCTCGCCCTGAACGTAAGTTTTGGGAAACCTCGAACGGATGGTTTCTCGACTCGAGTTTGTTGACGCATTGAGGTCGCGATTGTCGTGCACGCTGTTGCGACCGCCGTTGTGGTTGCGTCAACGCTTGATTAGCGCCACGCAGACTTTGTCGGTGCTTTACCTTTGCCACGGGACAAAGTTCTTTGCAGGCATCCACCATAGTCGACTTCTCTCCGCTTTCTTCCTTCTCGTGAATCGCGGCTTGTCTCCACGTATCCTTAAATCTTTCCGTGTCTCTGACGGCTAGCTCCTATTGCTTCCAACACGCCCAATGACAGTTGTTATGACAAGTTTGAGGATGAACTTCTCCGCGATATCCGTCTCTAATTCATTGCCTTATTTCAACCTTTGACGGTTATCCATCGCCCTTCTCGCTTTCGCCCAACAAAGAACCGATGGATACCCTGTCATCGCCGAAAATTGGTGAGAAACATGGCTCCATATCATCCCACCTATTAACGCCCTCGGAGACTACGGTACCAATCAAGAAGGCAGCACCAAAGGGTGCCAACGAATGACCGAACCATCAAGGCTCGTCGAGATAACGCCTAGATGAGACTTGAAGTAGATCAAGTGTCGAAGGGTGATCCCTTCCAAATGGCGAAGTTGATGAGGTCAACTTTGCTCTGCACGGATTGATTCCCACTCCTTTGTAAGGACATGGTATACCCGTTTTCTTTACCTTCTTGAGCGGAAATCAGTATTGATTTTGCTCTGTCTTTAATTTTCGCTTCTCCCCTACATCTCCGCTCTAAACTTGGGGAGGAACGACGGTGTTATCGCTATGCTTTGTCGAAGCAAAGATGACCATCTACGCTCTCGACCTCCTTCTCCGTGGTCGCTATTCATAAATTGACATTATTGCGACGACTTGCTCGCTTTCGCGGTTCATTATCGCCTCGATCTCGCGGTCATGCATTGCTCTCATCTCCGTGATGGCCGCCCATTTCGCTTAAAGTCGCCCTTTTGCTTCGTTAGGCCTTTTCAAGCATCTCGGGACACTTGATCCGCTGCCGATCATGAACGCCAAGGTTGTCCTATGCCGAGATTGTATTATCTGAAGCCATTGCGGAGCCAAAGATCCGACACTTCATCATCTCGAGGGTAATCCTTCGCATCTTATGAGCACTGTCGTTTAACAGCCCCGACCGCAATCGAAGCATGCTGCATGCCCTCGAACGCATGTGACGACGCCCTTCACTGGTCATATTGATGGTAACACTTCATTCATCACCTTGAGGTTTCATCTTTTTGGCGAAAGCGCCTGACTTCGTTCGCCGACTTCCGTGTCGAGCCTATCAAAACCGACGCTTTTCCCGAGTCGCTTCAACAAGCAATTGCACTGATAACACCGCTTTGATCGGGCTGAAAGCACAAGCAAGGCATGTTTGATTCTCAGGCTCCTCTTCGGATTTACTGCACTTCAAAGACGATAGTACAACCGCTTCAAGATGAATACCGAGCAACCTATCGTAGGTTGCAACGACTTCTCGTATAACGCTGTCATCGCCGATGAGAGCCGCCTTCCTCGAGAACAAATAGGCCTTTCATAAGTCACTGCCACACACACGCCAAAGTGTGAATTCGACGCCTCGACTGGATTTGAAGCCCTGGTATGCAGTAGTCAGTAGGTTTCTTCTATCTTTGGGGCACGACATCAGATAGGAGTGACCCGCGATTCCTTTAACGACCTAGCGATCCTGACGGTAAGCCCGGGTCGCGGGCGCAGAGTTAGCTTCACGAAGTTCGCGTGACGCCGGAGGTGACTTCGGTGTCAACGCCACTTTGTTGAGGTGCTCACAATTTCGATTTGAGCACGGAGCAGAGTTGGCCTCGCCGCGCGAGCTAGGCTCGATGTTGGTTTCACGGGTTGAAGCCTCGACGACTTGGGCTTCCGCTAGCCGAAGTTGTCGACGACTTCGCCCCCCTTCAACTCGCGCTTGTTGCACCAAAGCCTGCTTGGCGCCAGGAGCGCCTCCTGGATACGCTCAAGCTGGATCGATTCCGCTTGACTGACCCATTCGCCCCACGCCGCCAGTAGAATCGGCCACAATTTCACCTCGAGTCAACTTGATCTTAGATCCGGCCATAGCGACCCCATCCATTGATTCTTTCGCCACAATTGTTTCGCCAGCGCCGACGCCGCTTCCGACGGCTTTCGAGAGAGTCACGACGCTATCAAGTAAATCACCCCCGCGAAGATAGATGCTCTAAACATTTGGCCGTTGTTAGGGGGGAACCACCGTTGTTCGCAATCTTGACTACGGTTGGTGGATTTTCGCTCGCGATTCGAGGCTCGATCGTCTTCTCAACGGAGACCATCTTGGACTTATGGGGAACCGGATCTCGACGAGGAGGAGAGGTATTCTTCATACTTCTTTCCGGGTCGAACTCGAACTCGACTCTCCTCGATGACCGATCGGATCCGCGGCGACACGACGCTTTTGTCGAAGCCGCTGGCTCCCATCGGGTCGCCACTGTTCGCGGAAAGTTGGTTTGTTATTCATTGCTCGCTTGGATTCGCTTACGCCTTCGCGGCCTACAACAAAATTTCAAACAAAAGAAATGCCTTTATTTTAGGCGCATAATGAAAACGAAAATTACAACTCTCTTCCTTTTGTGAACAAACACGAGGATCTCTATTTTACGATCCTCGCTATGCTGTTCTTTGCCCGTCGGGACTTTTATTCGTCCGCTGACCACCGCCAACTCGATCCCGTAAACCCGTTCCGAACTACAGACGTAGAGGCTCGCTTCACGGGGAACGGCTACCGAGGGGATCACACTCACGGCGAGAGGATCGCCATGGATCGCGACTCAACGGGAGAGGATCACGGAGCGGTGAGATCTACAAGGAGAAATCACAGCCTATCCCCGAGGTTAAGACGAAGCTTAACCTAGAGGGTATCCAGAAGTTCGACCCAGTTTGTTTACCTTCCGCCATAGATCCGGACGCCGATCGACTTGAGCTCGGCGTTCTAACCGCAAGGTCGAGATCTCGCGAGGACTCTCGTAAGTCCGCCAAAACCCGTAAAATCCAACCTCAAAGAACCAACCCTCCATGAGCAAGACCCCCTATTTATACAAAAAAGGGGGTGCTGCCAGCGTGGCTCTACCATCAGCCACCCTGCTGTGTCGAGGCTGCTCTACCACGGGTGGTCGAGCCACCTCTACCACTGTTTAGCACCTCGCCACGTCGAGGTGGCTCTAGTTAGTGCCGGAGACTTCTGGCTGGTATTTTGCTTAAAACAGCCGAGGTGGTTTCGCAAAGTGGTCGGAAGCCTTCCACTGCCGGCACTGGCGTTGGTGAGGTGGTTTCGGCCAGCGGCCGAGCCACCTGGCCATTTCGTCAGGTGTCGCTGCCGCTGCTGCCATTTCTCGGCCGATTCTTCACGATTGCTGACTCTTCCCGCTTAGTTTTGTTCGGTGATGTCGCGCTGGGTTTGAGTCCGTGGTCCGATCAATTCGAGTTCAAACGGCCGCTTTGCATCGACGGACTAAGCACGGTTGATTCCGCCTCGCCGACGCTTGTTTAGCCAACTCGCTTCGCTGAGCCGCTGTCGGGTTTCCACGACGTGTCGCTTTGGCCATTTTCAGACGCCGACTCACTTCATGGGTTCGCCGACCGCTTTGCGCGCTTTTATAGACCGACGCTGCCGGTCGCTACCAGTCGGATGGATCGCTTGTCAACCCACCGCTACGAAGTCTTGTTTGGGTATTGATAAGCAATTTTAACGCCACAAGAAGGGCTCCTTACATGGTATGGATTCTCAATATTTTCTTGCCATTGTACTTCATGTTCTCATAGTGAATATGGGAGAATATTTAAATGCACAACCTAAGAAGAAAAACTCCGATGTCATTAACAACTCACACTGCATGAGGATGCATCATTTTCCAGACGGTAACGATGTTATGCAATCACATGCCCGCTCAGTATGGGAGTGAACGAGTAAGTATCCAAGTAGGCAAAGATCTTTAAGTTGTACTTGATCTTCTTTTATCAATGTGCATGTTCATATTTCAATTCTTCAAGCTATTCGGCTAAGTATACCTTGAAATTTATAGGCAAAACCACCACTGAGCAGAGATCACTGGTTAATGTGAATAGCAATTATGACATCTACTAGATGAACAGATTGGCTATTTTAAACTATCCGCAAATCTTGAAACAATTAGCAAGATGTTTTTTTTAGGATAAAGTTTGTGTTGCACTGGTTATTTTGCGCTATAAAATACTCAAGTTATGAATATGGGTTAACTTGCATACACTAAACAAGGTTGCTCTAATTTGTCTACATAAGTTCAGATGCAAAGATTAAGAGTGATAGAATTACCTCAGTGGTCCCATCTTTGTCAAGGCAATCATTTGTGTGAACTTGTCGCTGCTCTTCACTCAAATGAGTGATATCAGTGCCGATAAGGCATTCCACTAACCCATCCTTGTCCATCTCAAATGACTCGTTGTATAAACCATTCCTTTCAAATGA
>WHSE01000057.1:0-81642 GCA_012295165.1 Asparagus setaceus | reverse complement strand
CGATTGAGTTCTTGTTCCCTCTTATGGTAATAATATTAGCCGAGTTCTTGTCACAAAGAAAAAAAAATGGTCCAACTGACAAAATCTTCTTTCGATAGCTTTGGCGAACTTTTGATGTATTCTGCCTCCAAAACTCAAAAGTGTTCATGATGATGCCATTGGCTTCAAGCTCAGCCTCCTTCACATCCTTATCGATCTTCTCTTACCTGGATGCAGTAAAAACCATGGCTTGTGCCTTGGTGATCATAACTTTTACGGCAAGCCGGAACAACAAAAGGTTCACGCCGTCGATAATGTTACCATAAACATTGCACAAAAATATTGTGCAGACACAACAGCGTAAGCGAGCAGATACTGTGGAATGACAATCGAGGAACCTGAAGGTTTCGTGCGACCTCTTGTGTCCAATATTGACACGCATCAGCAATAATGCATGTTGGATACACTACAACAAATGTTGTAAATTATGATACATTTGTTGTATTCATTCGATCTGACGCTACTTAATTTGTTGAAGGAGATGAAGATGAAGATATGCTTTCAAGGGGCCACCCTTGCAATGTAAGTTTTATTTTCTCTTTATTTTCTTATTTTAGAAAGTTATATTTTAAAATTTTATTTTCTCTTTATTTTATGTTGGTAGATTAGATTTATTTCATGTATTGTAGTTTAGATTTACTTTCATGCTCTTTTATTTTTATTGTTTATTTTTCATGCTTTGTAGAATTTATTTTCTTATAATTTTTTATAGGATAGATTTACTTTTATGCTATTTTATATTTGTTAGTTAGATTTCCTTTTATGTTCACAGTTTAGATCTTTATTTTCTTATTCTTATTCTTATTTTTGTAGTTAGTTTTTATTTAGATCTCTTTTTTATGATTTCTAGTCTAGATTTTATTTCCTTATTTTTGTTTTTCAAAATGTGCAATTAAATCTTGTAGGAATTCTAGAATTGTATGAAACTAGTTTGATTTTTTAATGATTTATGGATTTCTCTCTTTGTGCAAAATGATCATGTTTAGGATAATCAACTAGAGAACTAATTGGTAGAAGAAGAATTTAATAATCTATGCTTATTTTAAGTGGTTTGATATATTATGCTTATGAATTCTAGAATTAGTGTCTAATTGTTATTCTTTTATGAATGCAATTTTTTGGATGATAATTTGATAGATTATGCTTTCTATTATAGTCCACAAATAAGCTAAGTTTTAATCCTCCTTGAGAGGCGACACGCGGTCTTGTCTCACACCGATCAAACACATTCGAGTCGAAGCGACTTGAATCGCTCCCTCAAGGCCGATCCTACCACAACCATGAGTCGACTAAAAAGGTGGTACTTATCGCTCCGCCGCAGAACCGACTCGAAGCAAGCAGTTTCAAACCTCCCGCCGACAAACCGATCGCTCGCCTTAAATGCTCGCCGAGTCATCATTGCTCTAGTCCTTATAGTCTTTATGACTCATCGAACCCGCTTAGCACTAAGCACTCTGCCATCCCTATATTAAATGGCCGATGACTCACCTTTCGTGTAGCAGACATCTCTGGTGCTAGTGGGATCGAAAGCCAAATTTGGACTACGCCTCTTCCGATCTATTATAAAAGGAAGCCGTGACCGCATAGGGTAACTTCTTCGCCTTCATGCAACTCAATAATCAACAACTAGTTAGCTTTTATTTTCCCACTCAAGTCCAATTTCGATTTGATCATCGAGGAACAACCGAGAACCCAACTCCCGCCTCTCACGAAGCTTTTCATGTGCAAGAGAGAACATCGCTCTAGAACCGCCATCTGAAGAAGCTTGAGGACCATAACCCCACACTAATTCGAATTAAACCCCTGCTCGATAACCTGCATCAACACTTTCCTTAAGTGGATTGATTGTTTATGTTTAGTAAATCTAAAGAAAAATGTGATAAAAAGAGAGTAGTTTATAAATCCTAAATGAAATTAACTAGTGGATTCAATTCTAGATTCCTAACTTCTCTACTTGATTTCCTCCATATTTTATTTGTTTTAATTTTCCTCTTTTTATTAATTTTTCTAGTCTTGATTTTATTCTTTTCTATTTTCTTTATTCCTCCTCCATCTTTATGCTTTGTTTCCTTTTATTTGTTCACTCTCTTTCTCCCTCTTGTTCTAGTTTTCTTTTATGTGTAAATAATCACACACTCTCTATAACTCTTCACTTTCACTCCTCTTTGTCCACACACAATTCTAGGATCCAAATAGAATATTTCCTACACACCTTCCTTATGGGTTCGACATTGTACTATACTATAACTTGATTATGCACTTGCAATCTCGACACTTTTTTCACAAAACATCACATATACTTTTTATCATGTGCCTAACGTGGGCATAATATCGATGCAAATGTATCACATGCATATTATTTATCATGTGCCTAACGTGGGCATAATATCGATGCAAATGTATCACATGCTAATAATATGCTAAGGGCATAATATAAATTTAATGTAAAGGCTAGCATAACTGGACTACAAATCAAAGTGATATGTGATTGAAACTTCGGATATCAAATGGTAAAAGCAAAACTTTAGGGTATCAAAGTGAAATATGAGGAAAACTTTATGGGGGTACCAAAGTGTTATAAAAAGCTGAGGCATCAAAGCGATAAGGTGGGAAAATTTGGCGGTGCCAAAGTGAAAATAAACCACCAAATAATCAACAGTTTTTTTATATTAGTCCCTTAAATCTCATATTTTGTAATTAGTCCTTCAAATCATTGAATTTGTTATTAGGTACCCCATTTCTTAAGATATTTTGAAAGTAGTCCCTCAAATCACTAAAATTGCTCTTAGGCCCAGATTCTTAAGATTATTTCAAATAATTTATAAAATTGGGAGGGCCAATAAAATTTCCACGTCTGGTGACCCCGTGGAACGCACATGTAACATGTGCTCTACTCACTAGTATTCAGAAAAAGGGAGCGTTACTAATTCTATGCATATATTTAAGGGTTATCTTGAAACCCCTTAACTTTGTGGGTTGTGCGTATTCTCAGTAACTATTTTAATTCGACCATGAGTTATGTGGGTGGCGGAGCCACTAAGTCACCGATGTGGGCAATTGCCTCCCTGGAATTGTGTTGAGCTATTAGCAATGTGTATATATAATGTAGTGCTACATTTTATTTTGGCAGGTAATTATTTTACTAAGCTCGGCTCATTGAGCCAACTAACACCTAAAGCCCAATATCAATTGTTGATGTATATAATCCAGATCACTAACCTCGGATGAGTTTAGTTTTAAAGAAGCGAGAGTCCGCTTTCTCTCCAAACCCGGCGACTCGATCAAAGGGTTAGCCTACAACAACAAGAAGGACTGCGGAAGAGGCGGAGTTGGGATCTCCGGTGGTTCCTCCGGCAGTCAAGTTAGTAATGTGTGATAATCGGTGGGCGAGAATTCACTTGGAAGATTGCTTACCTTGTTAGGCATTCCGTTTCTCTTTTATAGGTAGGGTTAAGGGGGTATTCCAGTCTTTCCATTAGTTTAGGAACCAGGTGAGTCAGCCCTCCCCTCCCGTGTGTAGAGTTGGTTTGAACATCCCTCCTTTGCTAGAGTGGGCCATTGTCAGTGTCAAATTAAATGTCGAGGGTTGGTGTGGTCTATTAGCCATTAATGGGATGGGATTGGCTGTAGCAGCCGCATGGAGTCAGTGTCTTAAATCTTGTGAGATGGGGAATTAAAGAGTTGTCAGTGCATTTAATGTGATGTTGATGGGTTGATGCTTGTGTGGTAGTCGTTTGAGTGGAGAGAACCATGAGGGTGAGAAAGGCCGAGTAGGTACGGGCCAGACTCCTGCGGCCTAGAGGCGTCCTTGGGATGATCGCTGAGGCGATTGGGGCGCCTCATCGTCGCTCTAGGATGAGTGGCGAGAAGGTTAGGCTGGATTCGTTCCACATTGTTTGGAGAACCGACAGCTTGCAGGAAGAGGGTGCGTAAGGCGGCGGGGTTGGAAGGGCGACTATACGCCTTCGCGTCGTCCGAGCGGGCTAGCGGTTGGAGGGTGATAGCTAGTGGCGTAATGTCGTCGGGGGACGGCGGCGATGGAATGGTTCGAGGTGGTCAATTGGCCGGGCGGACGACCGTTCGCCTGGCGTCGTGGGAGAGGGTTGTCGATGGTAGGCCAGCGTCGGCTATGGGCGATAGCCAGTCTAGGGGATCATGGCGGAGGTGTTAAATCAGGCCGATTCGGTGGGTTGGAGTGTGGAGGTTAAGTGTCGGTTCTCCTTGGTAAACAAAGCGTCCGTCAGGAAGGCGTTGGCTTCTCTCGCGATCAGCGGTTAGTGGTTATGACCATATGATTGGCCCTTCGCTTGAGTCGGTTGAAGCGAGTCCAAGTGAAGCAATGATAAGTTAACCGTCGAGAAAGCTGTTGAGAGGAATCGAGCGTTCCATTGATGGGGCGTGGTGGCGTCGGCGGGCGGTTTTTGGCCATCGGCTCTTAGCCTCCCTGATAGAGGGTGGGACCCGGCTGGGATTGCTTTTAAGCCCGGCGGCCTCGAGAGGGGCTTCAATCCTCTCCGTTGATCGCCAAAGGGGCTTTAGTGGGTCCCACGTATAAAATCTGAAAGAGGTGAGTGGGAGGAGGGCATTCGTTTCCCTTTCCCCATACGAATTTGGGCGATTCTCCGTGTGGTGAAGATCAGGCATGGATTAGATCGTCATAAGCAACTTGATGAGTTAAAATCGAAGGTTACAGTAAATGAGGTCTTTCTTTCGAGAATTTGACATCGTACAAGTTGGAGCACCGGTGAAGTCATCTCCGTTATCGACACGGCGACAAAGGAGCTCCACGTATCTCAAACACTTGGAATCGGCCTCCGGTACCCACTTTGCCTCTTTCGAAAAGTGTTTGATGAGTTAGAGTGTCTCCCCATACAAATGGCAGAAACTTCGATAGCCATATTGGTTGGCTTCAGTCATCTGCGTTGGCTCTCGATTCGTAGGCGATGGCGTCTGAGCCACGGTCGTCCTGATCGAAGAGCGCCTCACTATTACCTCGGATGTCGGAGGAATTCAAGGTTATCCTTGATGCGCTGAGTCGATCAAAGGGTGGAAAAACGAGGTTGATGCGGGTGGCTGGGGCGACTTCGAATTTAGGGTGTCGTCTTGGCGAGATGGGAGAGAAACCCTAGAGCCTACATCCTTGTCGTAGAGCACGCGAGTTGGGCAGATCGTTAACTACGGGGACGGCGTACCATGGAGGCTTTGCTTGGCAGTCGGTCTTGCGACTTCATGGGTTTCGTCCTCCTCGACCCTATTGATGAGGCGGGGCTCATAATGTGACCTGGGAGACAATTGAGAGCGTTGAAATGAACCGCCGGATGTGGAGCCGGAGAACTGAAAGAGGTTAACTCGGTAGCCCGGCAAGCTGGCCGTCTTTAGAGAACTACGCTTCCGACGAGAAAGCGGTGAAGCGGCGATAGGGGACGGCAAATGGCGGAGAAGGTCGTATATCGAAGAATCTGCGCTCTGGTTGGCGAGTCCGGTTCCGGAGGACTGGCAAAAACTAACCATAGTCCGGCGCTAAACAGAGCGAGAAAGTATGGAGCATCGAATAGGGAGAGTTGCTAAAGTCGGAGAAGCGGGGAGACGACCGGCCGTCGTAGAAAGCGGAAGGGAAGTCGACCTCAGAGTCAGTCGCGACCTTGGAGCTATGCGGGGAGGCCAGTGAACGAAGTGCCAGTGGGGCGGCGTGGCCGGGACACGGGCCGACCATCGAGGGTGGCTCCTCAAAGCGGGGAAAAAGAAACCGGCCGGTGGTCGGGGCGAGTTTTGCTCCAGTGGGTGGCCCTCCTATCAGCGGTTGAGGGTGAGGATTGGAACCAAGCAAGTAGATTGATGATGGGGACCCTTTCTCCCACCGCCGCTATGATGGGGGCCGGATGCGGGGTATCGGCATAGCGGCATGGTATGGATGCTTTCGCTTCGTCGGTGTTAAGGTCGAGTTATGTACAAGGGAAGGTGGCGAGCGATTCGGTTTGCCGCGGATCGAGACTTTGGCGGCGATCGATGTCGGCGCACACATTATCTGCGAGCTACTTGACGAGGGTTGCTTAGTGGAGGGCGAGCATTGTTAAGTACGCGTCGGGGCCACAAGCCTATGAAAGGCTTCGAGAAGCATCGGCTACGAGGCCGCCTCTAACGAGGACTTTGACCGGTTATCAAGGAGCTCTCAATTAGCGAGCGAGCTTGATGGCTGGCGTGAGATGGAGGTTAAGGACCGTTATCGTGGAACTCAAAGCGCCCGTGGAGAGAATGTTGGTCGACATAGCAGATCTCCGACGACGCCCAGATGGCTGGGACCACCGGTCGTCAACGTTCTGAAGCGACACAGCTGCAATGCCTGGCCCGGGCGAACAGCCACGCCAATTTCGGTTAGGCCCGAGGAGAGTCGTCGCCGTGAGCAGCAGCAAGGAGTGTGTGCGACTTAAGGAATCCTTAAGCTGGCGGAGGAAAGGGCTAAACACCTGAGTCGCTCGACACGGCCATCCCTAAGAGAACAAACCGCCGCCATCATTGAAGAGTACCGACAAAGCACAATGGGGAAAGTCGAAGTTGCTCTGGCTTGTAAAGGGGTTGTGACTTCATAGTTAAACAACTACCGTCTGAGTATCGGGGTCGAACCGGCCGATATCCTCAAGTATAGCCCGGAAGCGAACCGGATCTTCGAATTTGGCGAAGGTGCGAGTACGACCTAAGCGACAACGGCGAACGGGAGGACGGATCATCAATTGGCTCTGCAAGTGGCGCCAGATCGCCAGCAGGTTTTAAGCACTTGTTTGTAATGTAATCGGCGTGTATTTTGTACTTGTTCAAATGAATGCAATAAGAGTTTGTTTTAGTAGTTGTGTTTTGTGTAAACTTTCTATGGTGAGATTATTTGGTGAATTAGGCGGCTTAGCATGATCACAGTCGCGTTAGCGTCTTGAATGGCGGGGCGGTCTTCCATTAGAGCTGCCGGGGCGACCTCGTTAGTTGAAATGACCTTTAAGGTCCTGTTCTTGTTCTGTTGGCTCGTTGGGCGGTGGCGAGTCGATCCGCCCAGACAAAAGGCGGCTTAGTTTTTAGGCGCAAAGGATACTTGTAAGTGATAAGCCTTAGCGTCCAGCGGTACTTTAGCCGTCGGTAGCAATTCGGCGAAGTGGGCCATAAAGGCGGCTTTTCAATTTTCAAGTGGCGCGTTCGCTTGAGCATCGATCTCGACCGTTGGAGTTCCCGGCCTTGCTTCGAGAGCGGACCGTGGGCGTTACGGGTGTCTATATATATACCCTTACTCCATTTGGGGGTTTCTTTTGCACTTTCTAAAGACCTATCTCTTCTTCTTTCTCAAAAGCAAATTTTACGCCATGGTACGCTTCTACTCCCGCTCTGTTGGCAGGATCGCAAGCTCAAATCTTAGCAAGTCGAAGAAAGAGGACACGAGGGGATCCGAGCAGTGCGATCTTCTGTGGGGTTCCACGGTTTCTCTTCGAGAAAACCGGCGCCATTATCGATCATGGCGTGGATAGACTACGTATATGGCGCACTTGGACAATGGTGCGCCTCCCCTGCCGTTAAGTGAAGAGGCTATCGCGAGCGGCTCGGGGTGTCTCCGTCTGGTTTGCCCCTAACGCCGCGATGCGATGGCGTTCTTGGTGATTTGTCACCGCGGAAGGTGGTGCCGACTCTTCAACACCGGCAACCTCGTCCGCGGTGAGGAACAAAGAAGGGCGTATTTCTTCTTCGGGTATGTGGGTGAGGGTTCGTCGACATTCGGTTTCGAATAAGGGCTGGAAGAACAAATTAGTGCGGGTTTTAGCGGCGCCGGGTTAACTGCCGTTCATGGCGGGAGATTAACAAAGACGCCTGAAGAATCTTCCTCTCTCGTGGGCGAGAGCGAACCTGGACAAGTTCCGCCATTATTCGTGGTCGCGAAGGGCTATAATTGTTTGACAAAGGTGAGAGCGGGAGCTATCGCCGTTCGACCAAACCGAAGTCGAACGCGAGGAAAAGGCTGGCTACAAAACGAGATCAAAGTGGGGCTAGCGACAGAGCACGGTGAAATACGACTCCATGAAGTCGAGGAGGGTTGTCTGCGGTAGCGGCCAGTGGAGAAGTTGAAAAATAAGCGGCTAGGCTGCGGGTGAAGAGCCTCTTCCTCCATCCGGGGCGACCAAAGCGAGCGAAACGGAAGTTAGTGGGAACCGAGGCGGTGGTCGAATGAAGTCAGCGGGCGAAGCGTCCTTGGGGAATTCCGACCGTTGGGGAGAGTCGTCCTGCAAGTCCTCCCTCGCTTCGCCCGGGCGAGGTTGTGTCGGAGGGGGTCCCATCCCCGTGTCGGCGAGGCTCCTAGTCGGTTGGCGTGGGGTCGGCTGCGGCCCGGGGAGCTCCGGCCGCAAATGATGAGGCGCCCTCTGAGGAGCCTACTCGAGAGGTCGAGGGGAAGGAGGCGGTGTTTGGAAGAATCGGCTCGGAGTGGGACCTCCTGAGCTGCTCCAGGACTTGGGCATAGAGCTTCCCTTCCATGCCAGGTTAGAGGTGGGTGGCAGGTGGAAGAGGCTGCGATCGGCTCATTGGCAGCTTTGTGGGAGGGGTACTCGACAGGGAGCCTTCCAGGCGGCAATTCATCCACGAGCATTCCCTCCTTAGAGAGGGCACGGTGCTTCTCTCGGGTGGGGGCAGTTCGTGCATCCGGAGCAATTCCTCTCCCGACAAGGATCTGGAGGAGGCGCTCCAGCCCGACCTCCGGCAAGCCCTCTTGAGTTACCACACCGAGGGGCCTTGGTAGGGAGGAGCTTTACTCCTATCTTATGCCATGAAGGCCGTGGAACCACTTGGCTGAGAGGTTGGTCGCGAAAAGAGGAGCCGGAGGAGGCTGAGAAGAGGGCGACCGCCCTTGAAGCGGAAGTCGAAGTCGGCGTAAATGGCGTTGAGTTGGAGGCAAACAATCGATCGGCGATCTTCAAACTGCCATTGAGCGGCGGTCGTTGTTGATAGTGAAGGAGGTCCGCCGGTTGAGAGACGGTTGAAACTCGAAGGAGAATCGAGAGTCGGCCTGAAGTGGAAGTAGAGAGCGAAGTTAAAGCCGGAACTGGTCGCCCTCGATGAGTCGAAAGACCATCGATCGCTGTGAATGACGCCAAATTGATCGAGGCTCGGCCAAGTCCGCAACGCCTGAGGAGGGCAAGAAGGAGGTCATTGAAGAGTACAGCAGGACCTATGGGGAAAGTGGAGCCGTCCCTAGCTATCAAGGCGGGCTATGATTATTTGAAAGCCCAACTTCCTTCTGAGGTTCTCTCGACGCTGAGGCTCACGATCCCCCGTGAGTGGAGGGTTCTCTGCTGCGTTCTCAAGGCCTAAAGCGGGGGAGGCGAAGTCTGACTTAGCGAGGGCGACCACGAGGAGGATGAGGACACGAGGAGGACGAGGATGACGATGGAGAGGAGGAGGCGGCGAGGGAGGAGATTAGGGCTACTCTGGGCACTTTGTTCATTTCTTGCTTTGTTGTTAGTTGGAAAGTCTTGTATTTGTATGCATATTTCTTGGTGAATGAAAATTTGGTTTGCATCTCTGCTTGAACTCTTTCTTTTGTGATGCCCTTCCTCAAACCGTGATTATAGCGACTTTGGCCTGACCGCCATCCATGTTTCGCACGACATGGCAAATGGAGTCGAGACGGCGTAGTGCGTCGCCTCGTCGGCTGACCCGATAATTCGCGTTCGATTAGGTGACCGAGTGAATGAGTCGAATTGACCGCGGGTGCTTAAGTGGAGTCGGTCGTGGAGTGGAGAAGCTATTAGTTCCTCGATTTGAGCATAGGTGTTGTCATTGGGCGTCAATTGGTGTGACTTTTGGCTTCCTGATGGGCGGTTGGTTTCATTTAAGACAGCGCTTTGTTTTTCGAGATGACGATTCAGCTCGGTGACTCGAAGTTCCACACTCTTTAATTTCTTCCGCTGATCGCGAGGGGCTTAGCATTTATGGGCTCTATTATAAATGGGGGAGAGCCATCTCATGCTCTCGTTAAGGGTGGTGGCCACTTGTCCTTACTCATCTCTTAAGGTTTAGTTGGGGCCGGTGAGTTTTTGAGATGGTTGGGGGTGGAGTGGATTCTCTCCCCGAGTTCACCATTTAGGGGTTTTCATGAGCGCCGGCGGTAGTTCGGTCATCTGCGAAGGAAAACCCTCGTTAAGTATCCGACAATTGGGGCCGCGGTTAGTGTTGCCGTATCTATTCCGTAAGAGATGGGTGTGTCAAGTGTATCAGAAGAAAGGCTGTTTTACATCCATGGATTACGATTTATTGTCGATATGGAGCCATGGGGTCCGCACAAAATCCTTTGGTAGTACTTCACTTTCGGCTTAGGCAGGTGAGCAGAAGAACCTTGACGGGAAAGCGAAGACAGGCGGCGACTATTAGGATGTATATCTAGGCTTGTAGTTTTAATTTTTCTTTTATTTTGGTATTTCGGACGTGCAGTTTATTGTAAAGCTTTGCTTGGAATATTAATGAAAGGTCGCATTCCATGGATGGTTGTTTATTCGATTCATTTATGTCTCCTTATTATTATTTTTTTTTTTTTTTGGTAAGCTTGTACAAGCTGAATCATAACAAACATGGTAAGTGGATCGAAAACAAATTCATTTACAGTGGCTTACAATGAACATAAGCGGACCGAAGATTACATTTACGTAGGGCTTACTATGAACATAAGTAGGCCAGAAAGCGGGTTACATTACGTGGGGCTTACAATGAACATAAGTAGGCGGAAGTAGCAGATTGCCTACAATGGGGCTTACAATGAACATAAGTAGACCGAACGGGTCGCCCCCGTGGGGCTTACAATGAACATAAGTAGACCGAACGGGTCGCCCCCGTGGGGCTTACAATGAACATAAGTAGGCCAGAAGCAGTTATTTTGTGGAATGGCTTCTGATGAACATAAGTAGACCGTGAACGGGTCGGCCCCCGGGGCTTACAATGAACATAAGTAGCCAGCGGTGCCCTCGTGGGGCTTACTTCTCGATGGTCGCGTGGTGGTCGTTCGGGCCGCCGTCGACCCAGCGGTTAAGTGCGAGCGTCTTTATCTGCCGTTCCTTTGTCAAGGTTAATTCTCGGGGTCGCGGAGCTAAAGTCGGCCCATATAGTGGCGAGATCTTCGTGGGGCGACCAAGTAGGTCGGTAGCCTAGGACTTCGTGGCGCCTAGGTCTTAATGTTCGCAGAGCCGATCTCTGCTTTGAGGCAAAGAGCAAGCTGGCGGCTCCGCGTGAAGCGGCGACTCCGTGAAAGACGACCGTAGGTGGGCGAGACCATTGGCGCCTAGGTCTTAATGTTCGGCAGAGCCGATCTCTGCTTTGAGGCAAAGAGCAAGCTGGCCAGCTCGCGTGGGGGCGACTCCAGTAGAAGGACGGCCAGCGTAGGTCGGGCGCCTAGGACTTACGTGGCTCTAGGTCTTAATGTTCGGCAGAGCCGATCTCTGCTTTGAGGCAAAGAGCAAGCCCGAGCCGCTCACGGGAGCCGGGCGACCAGAGGACGATCACAGAGGTCGGGCCTAGGACTTACGTGGCTTCTAGGTCTTAATGTTCGGCAGAGCCGATCTCTGCTTTGAGGCAAAGAGCAAGCCCGAGCCGCTCACGGGAGCCGGGCGACCAGAGGACGATCACAGAGGTCGGGCCTAGGACTTACGTGGCTTCTAGGTCTTAATGTTCGGCAGAGCCGATCTCTGCTTTGAGGCAAAGAGCAAGCCCGAGCCGCTCACGGGAGCCGGGCGACCAGAGGACGATCACAGAGGTCGGGCCTAGGACTTACGTGGCTTCTAGGTCTTAATGTTCGCAGAGCCGATCTCTGCTTTGAGGCAAAGAGCAAGCCCGAGCCGCTCACGGGAGCCGGGCGACCAGAGGACGATCACAGAGGTCGGGCCTAGGACTTACGTGGCTCTAGGTCTTAATGTTCGCAGAGCCGATCTCTGCTTTGAGGCAAAGAGCAAGCTGGCCGGCTCGCGTGGGGCGGCGACTCCGTGAAAGGGCGACCCAGCGTAGGTCGGGCCTAGGACTTACGTGGCTCTAGGTCTTAATGTTCGGCAGAGCCGATCTCCGCTTTGAGGCAAAGAGCAAGCCCGAGCCGCTCACGGGAGCCGGGCGACCAGAGGACGATCACAGAGGTCGGGCCTAGGACTTACGTGGCTTCTAGGTCTTAATGTCCGATCACATGGGCGCGGCACGGCGGGTATGCTCCTTGACTCGACTTGACGTGGTTGGGCAACCCGCTTTGACTTGGCGAGTAGAGTGGTTACTTAATTGAGCGAGTGGGAAACACCCGCGACTAGGTGAGGGGTTCCTTGACTCGCCCTAACCGAGAGGGAAAGCCTCAACTCGACTTAGTGGGAGTGGTAGGTTCGCTGACTAGGTAAGTTGGGTGCTTTATCAACTAGGTGAGAAGGGTTCCTTGACTCGACGCGGGCAGAAGGGTTCCTTGACTCGACCCGCCAGAAGGGTCAGCCCAACTACACCCAAGAAGGAAGTTACCTTGCCTCAAGCTAAGAGAGTGGGATGTCCCCGTGTTAGGAGAGTAGGACGACCTTGACTCACCTAGTGGGAAGGGTCCCCTAAACTTCGGCTCAACAAAGCGACCATCCCGACTTGACAGATGAAATTGACTTTCATGATCCATTTTTGAAAAGCGGTTTGATCTATTGCGGCAATTAGTTATTTAAACTATTTGCTTGCCATTTAAGACAAGGATAATTGTCGAAAAATTCTATTTATATTGATGGCTTTTGAGCGAGATTTACAATGCTAGTTTATTGAAAAACTTCCCGAGGTGTTCTATGTTCCGTGGATGGGGTAGGACTCTCCCATCGGACTTCGAGGCGATATGTTCCGGACGGTTCTTCGAGGACGGTGTAGGGTCCTTCCCAATTAAGCCAACTTGCGTCACGGTGTCCTTGTCGAAGGTCAGCCTTCCTCAAGACTAGGTCGCCCACTTGGAATCTCCTCGGCGGACTTTCTTTGTTGTAATGTCAGGCGATCCTTTGATGATTGGCGACTTGTCGGTGTAGAGCGGTTGCCCGGATCTCCTCCATCAAGTCGGCTGTCCTCGGCGTCCCTCGAGTTTGTTTCTTCATCAAAGTGTTGGAGCGGATGGTGGCATGCCGACTTCAACCGATCACCGCCGCCCATAAGTCGCATGAATGGGGTTTCCTGCTGAATTCTTGTGGAGTGATCACATGCGACCATAAGATCTCGGCGGTTCTTCAACCCAATTGCCGAAGTGCTTGGTCGACCTTCTTCCTCAAAGCTTGGAGGATGCATTTATTGGCGGCTACGCGACCCGTTACGCAGGGTGGGCTCAAGGCGAACTTGGCTTGATCCCCCATTCTTCACAAAATCTTGGAATCCTCCGTTCTGGTAGGTGCCGTTGTGGTGATGAATGGCGGGGGCCGTAAAAGCGACATCGATCGACTTCAATGGCCCGGTGATGTTGGTCTCCCCGATCTTCGCCAAAGGCTCGGCCTCGATCCATTTGGTGAAGTAGTCGATGGCGACTATCAAAATTCTGGCCACGAGGCAATGGGGGCGGTCCGATATATCCAGTCCCCATTGGAAAAGTGGGTGAAGATAGAAGTGAGTTACGTGGCGGCTCTAGGAATCTCTGCGAAGAATTGACATTTTTGCATTTGGAGGCAAGCGTAGGAATTCGGCTACGATGGTCGGCCAAGAATATCCTTGGCGATAATCTTCGGGCAAGAGTTCTTGCCTGGGTGGTTTCCAGGTGCCCTCGTGGATTTCCTTAGAACATAATGTCGGCCCGGCGGAGGCACGCAGAATGGAGCCCCACCATGCCCTAGGTAGGGCGACCGATAGGTGGCCGTCGATCATGAGTAGCGGCGGCCTGCAAACTCTTCGCCTCTGCTTAGGATTCGGTGGGTAAGGGCCCGTTGTCAAGAGTTGGATGAAAGGGTCCATAGGATTCCCAGAAGGGTCGGTGCGCATGACATCGAAGGGACAGCGATCTTTGGAATGGGGAAGTGTGTCGGCGAATGGGTCGGGAGCTACTCAAGGAACTGGTCGATGCTAGCTTTGACAAGGCATCCGCCGAAGCGCTAAGGGCGCAGGGACTTGGATGATCTTGAAGTTGGCGAAGTGGGGGCGAGTCCTTGACAATCTTCGTGTATTGAGCCATCCTTTATCTTTTGGCGTACTTGCGTTAACGATGAGCGACCAAAGTCGGCCCGGCCCAATTAGTCTCGGCTTTGGCGCTAGAGGCCGCTGAGCAGCTATGAGGCCGTCGGCCTCATTGTTGGCGAGGAACAAGGCGATGGTGCTCATGGCCCCTGGAACGCGGGGAGCGGCGACCATCCGCCTCCGCCGAGGATCCGTCCACCTTCAACTCCCACCGGCGACTTGAGTCGGCTCGAGTTGGGACCGCGAGGATGCGGCTGGCGGACCCGGCTTGGGGTATGGGTTGGCAGGAGTAGCTAGGTCATCTGCTTAGCCATCGCGAGGTGGACTCTATGAGAAAGTCGGCCAACGCTATGCTTTTATGGTGGTCCCGGCTCGAATCAACATCATATTCGCTGAAGTTCGACGACCATGCCACCATCCTTCCGGCGCGTGGGACTTCCTGTGGATTTCTTCATCGGAAGGCTTGTCGCCGCGATAATAGGGTGCGCTTGGAAATGCGGACGTGTCGGAGCAGTAGTGATGAGTCGCGGTGCGCACCGATTAAGGGGTAGTTCAACTCCCCGCCTCAAGATCCGACCGACATAGTAGACCGCCGGATGTGGTCTTCTTTCTAACTAACGCCGAGCTCACGCGGTGAGGCGGCGAGTATAGGTATAGGGTCTCCCTTCTATCGGTTGGCTCAGAGTGGTTTGGTGCTCAAATATGCTTTGAGTTCTCCGGCGCAAAGATTCTTCGTCCATTCCAACTTCTTCTTGGGATCTTTGGCCCCTCGAGAACTTTGAAGAAAGGGAGGCTTCTCTGCCGACTTGGACGGCCCCAGGCGGCTATCTTCCCATTGAGCTTCAATGTCCTTCATGGTGCGCTCGGAAGTCGCCGATGGCTTCTATCTTCTCGGGTTGATCTCGATCCTCTCGGGTGATCATAAATCCCAGAATTTTCCCGACCGCACTCCAAAAGCACATTTGGTCGGGTTGAGCTTCATCGCGGTAGCGCCGGAGGGTGGTGAAGGTCTCCTTCAGTCGGTGATATGGCGTGCCAATCTCGACTTCACCAAGATGTCGCCCACATAGGCTTCCACATTGCGGCATTTGGGCCTTGAAGATCTTGTTGACCGACCTCGGTAGGTGCAGCATTCTTGAGACCAAAGGGCATCACTTTGTAGCAAAAGGTGCCTCGATTCGGTGATGAAGGGCGTCTTCTCGATCATGCCTCGCCATGCGGATCTGGTTGTAACCTCAAAAAGCATCCAAGAACTTAGCAAGCGATGTCCGCACTTTCGTCCACCCCCGATCAATGCGGGGAGGGTAGTCCTTGGGGCATGCTTTGTTGAGGTCGGTGAAGTCGACGACGCCCTCCATTTGCCGCTAGACTTCTTTACTAGGACGACGTTGGACAACCACTGGTATTGGACCTCCCGAATGAAGTCCGCTCTCGAGGCGCTTCGACTTCCTCTGCTGCCCTTTTGCCTCGGGCCCCAGGTGCCTCTTCTTCGTCGAACGGTTTGGCGTGTGGTCGACAGAGCTCATGGCAAATGACGCCAGCGAAATACCCGCATGTCTTCGACTCCAAGCAAACACATCGAGATTAGATAAAGAAAAGTAGTTATCGCGACCTCTTAATGGCTCAGGAGGTCGGATCCGATCTGAGTGTCCTCCGCCCTCGTGGTCGATGGGAATCTCATGGAGGTCCTCAGCTGGAGTCGTCCTCTCGCTCCTCTCGTGGCTGACGAGTCTTCTCGATGGGCATGGCGGTCGCGACTTTTCCCTTGGTGGAGAGTAGCAAGCTCGGGCTTCCTTACAGTCGCTCCGGACTACCCCCTCCCCGTCTGGGAATTTGATCATTTGATGATAGGTGGACGGGATGGCCCAGCCGTGGAGGGACGCTCGCCCAAGATGACATTATGTGCCGATTTGATGTCCATTACCTAACTGGGCGTCCACGGTCATTGTACTGAGTACTTGATCGGGGAAGGGTGATTTGCCCCTCCGAAGCCGGGAATGCCCCGTGAAACCAATCGTGACCTAAAGGCGGTGGAGCTTGGACTTATCAATACCCATACGGTTGAGCAGCGTCCAAAAACAATATGTCGATGAGCTCCGGTGTCGATCATGATCCTCTTCACTTTAAAGCCGTAGATATCGGCCGATATGACGATGGGGTCGCCATGAGGCGCCTCAACGCCATCCAAGTCGGCCTGTTGAAAGAGATGGATACATCGGCCTTCCGCTTCTTGTCCGCATTTGTTCACCCGTAGGGCATGCTTGGCATACCTCTTTCGGCGTTGTTGGACTCCTCCTAAGGTCGGACCCCCACGATGGTGTTGATGACTCCCGACTCCTTGGCGGCTTCCTCGCGCTCGGGTGAGGCGGAGTCGAGGGGCGAGGCGAGCCGGCCGGTCGTCTCTTTGGCTCTCTCGGTAGATTAAATTCTTCAAGAAGCCTCTTTGGATGAGGTCTTCAATGTCCTTACGGAGAACGGCACTCTCGGTGTCGGTAGTGTCGGTGGTGTCGGCAGAATCG
The DNA here is from genome assembly GCA_012295165.1 of Asparagus setaceus. Classification (NCBI taxonomy): domain Eukaryota; kingdom Viridiplantae; phylum Streptophyta; class Magnoliopsida; order Asparagales; family Asparagaceae; genus Asparagus; species Asparagus setaceus. The sequence goes on along the minus strand of WHSE01000057.1, from coordinate 64,924 downwards.
CTTGAGTCTCTCTGCTTCAGTCTGCTCTCATGGTGGCGGGGCTTGTGGAGGAGCCCTTCTCTCGGCCTTGTCCGTGGCCCCAAAGGGAGGTGTTGAGGGCTGAACACCGGGGAGTATCTCTTCTATCCTCCCTCTCAACGAACCATGCGGTTGTTCTTGGGAGGAGGATTCCTTGGGATGTGCCTGGCTCGCCCTCCGGCCGGTGCAGGAACCGACCTAGATGGGTTCTTTGGGCGGCATAGGTGGTGGTGAGGAGGATGAGAATCTTGGCGTTGTTGGTGGGGGCGTGGGGTAGTCGTGGGTCGTCTGGCTGGACTCGGTATTTGTGGCGATCTTGTAAGCTTCCGCTTCTTCCATGTTCATGTAAGCATGGGCTTTGGACATCAAGTGCTCAGAGTCTCCGATGGGCTTCTTGTTGAGGGCTTTGGACAGGTCGTGGGTGTGACCAGCTACTGGCTGCCATAGCTACTTTGCTCCCTTGGTCTTCGACTTCTAGCCTCTTCGCTGAAACCTCTTGATGTAGGCTCGAGGCTCTCGCCCGGCTCTGCTTGGTTTGAATGAGCACACCGGAGGGCAATTTAGGCTTGGCGCTGGCCAAGAAGTGGTGGATGCTGCTAGGCTTAGCTCTTGAAGCTACCAATGGACCTCTTCTCCAATGAGTTCCACCAAAGCTTGGCTTCTGTCAAAGTGTAGGAAGCGGCGACAAATAGTCGCCGGTACATCATGATCATGGTGTTGTGGTAGTCTTGCGTGCTTTCGGTTGGGTCTCTATCACCCCCGCATTTGTCCATTGTCGGCATCTTGAATTTCTCGGTGCTTTCATGATGGAGTCGGTGAAGGGGTGTTCCTCCGATGGCGCCGGGCGACCGGCCGGTACACTTGATTGTAGTCGCCCGTCTTGTTGGTGGGCGTCGGGAATGGTGTTCTTGGTAGTCGCGAGGTCTGGAGGCTGTCTTGGGTGGTGATCCGCTTGGGCTGGGAGAAGGGCTTTCATCGGTGAGGTCGAATCGCGAGAGGCGCTGAGTGGCGCCATGGTGGTGGCGCTGTAGAGGTGAGGTGGCGCTCTGGTGATTCCTCCGTGACTTGTCAAGGTGGGGAGTCTCGGGACGGGACTCCTCTGGCCTGGCGGTGGTTATGGCGGTGGAGTGTGGTGGCGGAAGAAGTTGCCCTTGTGATGTGGCAACTTCTTCTTGTTATGCGTGAGGAGGCGAGTGAAGAGGTCAGTTGCAAAAGCTTGGAACTGGCATGCATGGTGGCTTGCATGGCTAGGGTGATCTTCTGGTGGATTCACGAGTTGGGCACGGGTGACATAGCCCGCATGTAGGTCCTCAGGCCGGAAAAGATCATCGCCACCGGACATAGCCGCAAGAAGAAGAAAGGAGGCCACGGTGGGCGCCAAACTGATGATGTATATAATCACGCCACTAACCTCTGATGAGTTTAGTTTTAAAGAGGTCGCTTTCTCTCCTAAAGCCCGGCGGCGACTCCGATCAAAGGGTTCGCCACAACAACAAGAAGGACACGGAAGAGGCGGAGTTGGGATCTCCGGTGGTTCCTCCGACGGTCAAGTTAGTAATGTGTGATGTCGGTGGAGCGGGAATTCACTTGGAGAAGATTGCTTACCTTGTTAGGCTGCGTTTCTCTTTTATAGGTAGGGTTAAGGGGTATTTCGCTTTCCATTAGTTTGGGAACCACCGGTGAGTCGCCCTCCCCTCACGTGTGAGCCGAGGATTGGTGAACATCCCTCCGCTGCTAGAGTGGTGCTGTATGCAGTGTCAAATGGGTGTCGAGGGTTGGTGTGGTCTATTCGCCATTAATGGGATGGGATTGGCGGCCTGTGCATGGGTCCGAGGTGTCTTAAATACCGTGTGAGAGATGGGGAATTAAGGGGTCGCTGCATTTAATGTGATGTTGATGGGTTCGAAATCTTGTGTGGCCGTCGTTTGAGTGGAGAACCACGGGGGTGAGAAAGGGGCCGTGTTTGGGCGGCCGACTCTGCGGCCTTAGGTCCCTTGGGATGATTCGCCGAGGGCGACGATCGGGAGCCATGCGCCGCCTAGAGGATGAGTGGCCGAAGGTTAGGCCCGATTCGCTCCACATTGTTTGGAGGGGTGACAGCAGGAAGGGGTAAGAGGGGCGGCGGGTTGGAAGGACGACTAACACCGCTTTCGCCGTCCGAACGGGCTAGCGGTGGAGGGTGATAGCTAGTCGCCCCATGTCGTCCGGGGACGAGCGACGGAATAGTTACGAGGTGGTCAATTGGCCGGCGGACGACCGTTCTACCGCTGGCGTCGTCTGCGGAGAGGGTTGTCGATGGTAGGCCGTCACGCCTCGCGTCGGCTATGGCGATAGCCGCCTAGGGATCATGACAGGTCGGTAAATGCGAGCGGTCGGTGGGTTGGGTGTGGAGGTTCGTGTCGGTTCTCACCGGTAAACAAGCGTCCGTCAGATTAGCGTTTGCTTCTCTCGATCACCGGTTAGTGGTTATGACCATAACATCAATTATTAAAGCTAATGTTCATTACTAAAGCCTAACATTCATTACTAAACTCTAAGCCCAATAGCTATCTATCCCTATGTAAACTTAAAAGCATATCTAAATCTAATTATCACGGTTATCCGATCTCATCTTGTACCCAAAACGAAAGCAAATGGGCCGAGGCTTGCTAATTGTCGCGATTTGAGAGGGCCAAGGGAAGGAAGAATCAATATTTTGGACCAAAAAGGGTAAATCTTATCTAATTTCTTAGATTTATAAGTTCAAGTTATTTTTGTATAATATTACATCCAAAAAATTGCATAAGATATTTGTTTGAGAAAACTTCAAATATTAAAGTCTAGGGTTTTAAGATGAAATCATGAAAAGGTAATTATTTTCAAATTAGAATTTCGACTTCACATTTCATAACTTGTTATTTATTTATTCTTGTTATGTATAATCATACTTCATGCAACAATAGTTATTAATTAGTAAATAATTAGTTGTTGTTCTTGTTAAACTAATAGTATAATTATCATAATAACCTAATTTAGAAAATATTTATTTTTCATATTTCCATTTATTTATCTTGATTTGTATTTTGTAGTAATAGCTTATTTAATTTAAATTATACAAAAATCATTGGGTTGTATATTTTCTAAATAGGGATAAATTTTAAAAGAAAATCAGCCTTAACAAGGACAAGTGCAAGAGAAGGGGGGGTCATCTACTTCTAGAAAATGCAACCAACAAGGCAATATCGAGAGTTCCTTGAAGCAACAGCAAGTTGAGATAAATTTAAGTGAACTTCCAAGTGATCCTGGAAAACGAAAAAGAATATCGTCTTACCATCCAAGCGATCGAGATATGATACGTAGAGAATATTTGCAAAAGGGACCTTGTCAACCTCGCAACCATACTTTTCCACAAACAAAAATTGGAAAGGTCTCAAGGAAATTTTGTACTTCCTGGTTTAATGAGTTTGGAAATTGGTTGGAATATAGTATAGAAAAAGATGCCGCCTTTTGCTTATGTTGTTACCTCTTTAAGCCTGACTATGAAATGCAAGGAGGTGGAGATGCATTTGTTAATGAAGGATTTAGAAATTGGAATAAGAAGGAAAGACTTACAATTCATGTTGGAGGCCCTAATAGTATGCATAATCAAGCCTAGAAGAAATGTCAAGATTTGATGAATCAGAACCAACATATTCGAACTGCTTTATTCAAACAATCAGAGCGGTCTCGCAATATTTACCGAACTCGTTTGTCTGCATCAATTGATTGTGTTCGATTCCTTCTGAAGCAAGGTTTGCCTTTTCGTGCTCACAATGAGGACGAAAGTTCTTCTAGTCGTGGTAATTTTCTTGAAATCCTAAAATTTCTTGTCGATCACAATGAGACAATCAAGAATGTTGTTTTACAAAATGCTCCGAGAATAATCAATTGACTTCTCGATGATATACAAAAGGATATTGTGAATCTTGCTCTGATTGAGACTTCTAATACAATAATTAATGACCCTGAGATGAATTGTTTGCTATTTTAGTTGATGAATCACGTGACGATCACATAAGGAGCAAATGGCTATTGTTTTATGCTATGTAGATAAAAAGGAAGTGTTGTTGAATGTTTTCTTGGGATTGTACATGTTAGTGATACCAGCGCCGTCACAAAGAACATGCATAGAATCATTGTTATGTAAACACGCTTTGAGCATTTCAAGAGTACACGGTCAAGGCTACGATGGTGCAAGTAACATGAGAGGTGAATTTAATGGGCTTAAAAGTTTGATTTTACGGGAGAATCCCTCCGCTTTTATGTTCATTGCTTCGCTCATCACTCCAACTTACACTTGTTCTTTGTTGCAAAAATCATATTCAAGTTGCATCATTGTTCAATTTAATTGCTAGTCCGTTGAATGTTGTTGGTGCGCCATGTAAACGCCACGACCGCCCGGAGAAGCAAATTGCTAGAGTTAAAGAAGCATTAGAAAGTGGAAAATTTATTAGTGGGCTGGTTTAAATCAAGAAACCAAATTTCAACCGACGCTAGACACCGATGGAGCTCACATTATGGTACTTTATTGAACTTAATTCATATGTTCTCTTCCGTGATTGATGTACTTGGCGGTTCGGAGGACGGTGCAAATTCGAGCAAAGGGCGAAGCAAGTGGACTTTGGATTCAAGCATTCCTATGATTTTATATTCACTATGCATTTAATGAAGAATATTTTGGGATTACAAATGAATTGTCACTTGCATTGCAAAGAAAAGACCAAGATATCATGATTGCCATGAAGTTAGTTAATATTTCCAAAGAGCGGCAAAGAATGAGAGATGATAGATGGGAAGAATTATTACATGATGTCTCAATTTTTACAATAGCTACGACATTGAAATTCCCAACTTGAACGTAATTATTTGTAGGAAAGGCCCGCGGTAAAATTGAAGATCACTAATTTGCATCATTATCGTGTTGAGCTATTCTATACCGCTATCGATATGCAACTAAAGGAGCTTAATGATCGATTCAATGAAGTGAATATTGAAATACTTCTTTGTGTGGCATGCTTGAATCTAGATAATAGTTTTGCAGCTTTTGACAAGCAAAAGTTGATTCGACTTGCTCAATTTTATCCTACAGAGTTTTCCTCCAATGAGCCGATAGCACTTGATAATCAACTCGAGACTTATATTGTTGACATAATGCACTAGTAGTGACTTTTCAAACTTGAGAGGTATTGTTGACCTTGCAAAGAAGTTGGTGGAAACACGGAGAAATCTTGCATATCCATTGGTATATTTGATTGTCAAGTTAGCATTACCTTTACTTGTTACTCACGACTCGTAGAAAGAGCATTTTCACTATGAAATTAGTGAAGACTCTATTGCAATAAAATGGGAGATAGTTGGTTGAATGATAGTCCGTTACTTTTATTGAGAAAGATGTATTTGATAATGATTGATAATGAGTTGATCATACAAAGATTTCAAAATATGAAAACTCGCCGAGGACAATTGTAAGCATCTTTTTCTTTTGATAGTGGAATTTATTAATAAGCTTTTATTACTCGGATTTATGAATATTGTATTTTATTTATTTACATTTTATTGCCCCTACCCTCGGGTCTGGCTCATGCTTGGTTATTGTAATGTGTATGTTTAAGGGTTAGATATTCCCTTAACTTTGTGGGGTTTTGCAGATAATCCCTTAACTATTTTAAATTCACAGACCCTCCTTTCAAATTTTAATGAGGTTTGTACATAACTCTCTGAACACCTTTTATTCTACTAAACACGTTGAAGATTTTTCACGATAATCCTCTAAAGTAACACTGCCAAGTTTGATATATCATGTGTCAAACATGTCAGCAAAAAGGGCGAAAACACTCCTCTGCAGTCAGAAAATTAATCGGAACAATGAAAAGGGTAAAAGAATGTATTTTGAGGGATAACATGCGCTAGGTGATTTCAACAAAATTTTATTTATACCTACCTATTTTCTATTTTAAAATAGAACCATGATACGTGTCACATGAAAGCATTTCAGGGGATATTCTCACATTTGCATTATAGAAGACATTAAATTGTCAAATTTAAAACTTCAGGGCATTTAAGTATTGCCAAAATGAGTGAGGTTATATAAGTGCAAAGCAGGAGAACCGATAGGGTATCTAAGAGCTAATTTAGCAAAATTTAAAAGTTAAAACATACGTAACCAGAAAACTAAGTATAATGTGACAAATTATTTTACAAAGTAAGCTACTAAGAGATAGTCATGTGAGATCCGTCCGCTAGTTATATCGTAACATTTAGATTTTATCGCTTTATTTCTTGGTAGCCCATTTTGCTAAATGGTTTGTCATCTCATAACTCAAATCATATTTAATCTACTTTACTTTTTATTCTTATCATATTTGTATTTGAAACTTAAAAGACACTACGGCTTGATATCCTATTTAATGTTATTATTGTTTGTAAAATAAGATAGTCCCAACTGGATATTTGAACATTTTTTAGAGGTTTAAAAGTATTTAATGATTATTAGGCTTTGATAAATGGGTCAAAACATAGACTTTAAACCTACGTATGGAGGCGAATAATCTGCGATTTTGACCCGATTATTAAATGCAATTAGTTTTTGCCATTAGCTCAAATACTTTAATTTTTTACTATATATTTTGTAATATATTTACTTATTATTATTATTGTTATTTTAATATTTGAAATTATAAAAAAGAAATTGACTATTGAAAAATGATTGTTTTTACTGTTGGAAAATGATTTTTTTCAAATGTGTGTTTTAAAATTTATGACCGTTGGAGATACTTTTTCAATCCTATAAATAATCTATGATTTCAAACATCAAACTTCACTTCTTTCTAAAAATTATTTCTCTCTAAAAATCAAGAATCCTACAAACTTGTTTCATAGAGAATTGGTGAAAACTTCTAGATTTGGTTTCAACAATTTTCAATTTCTGTATTATGAGAAGAGAATTTACATAAACCAAGCAAACTTGAATTACCAAGTGAGACAAATATTTCTTTAAGGAAAGTATTTTACGCCTCGTAAATTCTATCTCCTTCTTTATTTTTACTAACATTTAATCTCTTGTAAAATAAGACTTGAGTTTTAATACGTATAGACTATTGAGAGTACCATGTATATGGAGCTGCGGATTGTCTCTTGTGACCGCCAAGACGTGGGTGTTTCCGTCCGTATTTCATTTGGGCGGTCAGAAATTAACCGTAACGGAGAGGGCCAATGGTGGGACTAATAAGGAATATAAAGCTTTCATGGGCCTAGATAAGCCCACTACATATTTTTTATGCTTCACGAATTTCGTATCAGCCTCTTGTCAACCCAGGGCAGCCTTATTCGGCCCAACATAACTAACATGTGTCCGTATAAGTATTTTGGCGATTATCCTTGAGCGAAAAAACCTCAAATCCAGTCATTTGTCGTATACAAGCAGCATATATACACCCACTTACTCCCTTCCAATTGAAATTTTTCTTTCAAATAAATTTTAGTTATTTATCTGTTACAACTAAAGTGTCCGAATCGATCTCCTTTACTATAAAAAAAGTAATCGAAAATACCATTTCTTTTACTAGAGCATTGATATGTTTAATGGATAATTATGATTCATTCAAAATCTAACGCTTATCATATATACCCTCATGAATGTCAAACATTCCTAATTTACACTCAAAGGTACTAGTATACAAATTCAAGGTTGTGATAAAAAGAAGTGGTTTGTGCATTAGTTTCTGTTAGTGGAGACTATCCAAATCTATGGATCGAGAAGAAAAGTTTAGAGTTCATCTGAGTATTGTGAGAAATCCCAAAGTTCAAGTAGGTTATATGTGGTAGAAAAAGTTTAATTATGAAGTAATGTAAACTTCAGGGTTTTTTTTTTTTTGGGTGAGAAAATGCAACCCCTTACTCCCTCCCAATTGAAATTTTTTTCTCTCAAAGAAATTGTAGTTATTTACAAGTTACAGCTAAAGTGTCCGGGAATTTGGATCCCCTCCACTATAAAAAAGTACTGGGAATGCCACTTCTTTTACTATAGTCATTGATATGTCTAGTGGATAATTGTAATTCATTCAGAATCTAACACTTACCATATACATCCTTATGAATGTCACACATTCCTAATTTACACTCAAAGGTAACTCACATTCATCCAACATACAAATACATGGTTGTGATAAAAGAAGTGGTTTGTGTATTAGTTTCATAGTGGAGACGATCCAATCCATGAACCAATAGGAAAAGCTTAGAGTTCATCCGAAGTTTTGTGAGATATCCCAAAGTTCAAGTAGGTTATATGTGGTAGAAAAAAGTTTAATTAGGAGAGTAATGTAATTTTTTTTTTTTTGAGAAAAAGGATGGGATCAAAGATCCCAGCCGCTGTTACTCCCCATATTAGTTGGATACATATATACATCTATCATCCCCAACTATAAGATGATGGGTGTAAAAATGTTACAATTTGAGTTCAAAATGTCTGATATAACAACAGAAAGAAATAATATTTGCCAATTAAAAAACAATCTTAATGAAATCCGCAGCATCAAAAGACTGCATCTCCAATTCCTGCTTCTGCTCCTCCAGCTCTTGTTCCTCCAGCTGCTGTCCTGTTTCTTCTCTTCTTGTAGCATACACCAGCATACTTAGAGAGAAAATGACCTAACCAAAAATTCACAGAGTAGTTAATTTTACCCAATAATTCCAAGGGGTGAACTTTTTTTTTTACTGGAAGACTCATGTTTCTCTCATGCCACACAGACCAAACAATAGCTTCTACATAAACATCCCACTTGAGGCTGTTAGCAGTGTCAATTTTCTGCAATCTCCAAGTTCCCCACGAGTCTTCCAAATTTTCAATATGATCATTTATAGCCAATTTATGTAAACTTCAGGGGGTTTTGTTAAATTAACCGTTTCCCCTTCATATGATAGATAATAAAACCAGGTAGCAGGTTGGTTCCTTATCTTAAAATTCTTGACACAGAGACACTATCATACCAAGATGCAATCCGTAATAAGAAAAAAAATATTATACTAACACTCAAACAACAACAATAGAAAATATATAGGGATACATCATACGCCAATTAGCTTAGTTTGTGGACTGAAGGGTCACAAGTATGTCAAGTAATTAACTTGATATTTGGATAAAAAGTGGAAGTATAAAAAATAAAATCAAGTTTTGTGACCTGATAGCGTAAGAGTGAGGACAGGGAGAAAAGTGAGCTCTGATGCATGCCGTCATGCTCGTGCTTTGTGCCTTTGAGAACATGGACTTGGAAAAAGCAAATTAAAAGTAGAAGACTTTTGAAGTCATTCTCCCTTTAAAGTATTAGCAAGTGAGATCGGTCCAAACGTAAGCTAGCTGGGTGCGGGCATAAACTGCGATTTACTTTTAATAACTAATAATCTAAATATAAGGACCGGAAAGTGAACTTTTACCTACATGCGTGTCTCGTTATTTCTTAAGGCGATGGCATGCACATGCTGATAAGTATAAACGCTGATGTGATTAAAGTGAACAAGTATTACAAATCTTACTCATAGTCATGTTTCATTAAAAAGGAAATATTTTGATGGTTTCAACTAAAAATAACTTTCATTCAAGCTAGGTGGAAGCTAACCAAATATTTAACAAATAGTTCAATATCTATTCGCTAAGTATTCGGTCACATTCGATTTGATAACTCATTTAACAATAAATAAATAGTTTTAATACTGGTTCATAAACTAATAGAATTTAACCATAAGTATATTCAATTGCTTGTTTAATAAACTATTCGCTTATATATTACACTTTAGACTTATAAATTTTAGTTATTATCAACATTTCCTATTCGCTTATATATTCGAGTACTAATCGAATAGAATTAATAAACATATATATATATATATATATATATATATATATATATATATATATATATATATATATAGGAGGCTCCATGAACTTAAGTTTATAATGAATAGTGGTGCACCAACTTTTTATCCACTCATTTGCCTTGAGATTTGTGATGCACAAATCTCAAAGTGGCCTTTATATTTTTCACTGATTCCAAAGCAAGATGAGTGGTTAGAAAAGTTGGTGCACCACTATTCATTATGAACTTAATTTCATAGGAGCCTTGCTCTATATATATATATATATATATATATATATATATATATATATATATATATATATATATATATATATATATATATATATATATATATATTTTCATCATTTTGGTATACATGGTACACTAGTATAGATTGTGTTTGGCAACTTGACATCAATCCTGTTAAGGTCTTAACTGCTAGGATTAAACCATGTTAGGGATGGTCCAAAATAACCTAGATAAGGGTCTTTTTTTCTTTTTGAACTAAGAAAAACTAGTGCAAGCTTGTACAAGTTTTGCCAAACACATTTTAAACTCTTATCCATGTTAGTGGGTGAGTTGCCAAATAAGTCGTTAGGTTTGTTTGTGATCATTCTAAATTGCTTATGACAATTTGGTCGCTGCAATTCAAGTACCTAGAACTAGGTGTCCAAATGGGCTCTTGGACCGTTGGTGCCCTGGGCCGGGTTGTCTCTAAAACCTGCCATGACCTGTCCTGGGTCGAGAGTCAACATGTGTTCTATTTATATAATTTTTATATATTATATATATATATTTTATATATAATTATAGAATGATATTGTCATTAATGTATATATATATATATATATATATATATATATATATATATATATATATATATATATATATATATCTCTCTCTCTCTCTCTCTCTCTCTCTCTCTTACATACTTATTATATATAAGTATATATGTATATATATTTACATATACTATATTATATGTAAGTATACTTAATATATATATATATATATATATATATATATATATATATATATATATATATATATATATATATATATATATATATATATATATATATATATAGAGAGAGAGAGAGAGAGAGAGAAATGTGAGCTGCAGACTAGATTGAGATCAATGCAATCCACCCCTCAAACTGACCACAAGCATAATGAAGAAGAGTGGATGATTGATATATCTTTCACTACCAAGACTAAAATATGCTGGTACCAAGCATACCCATATTTCTCATATATATATATATATATATATATATATATATATATATATATATATATATATATATATATATATATATATATATATATATATAGAACCGTTTCAATGAGAACCCAAATAAATATGAGAACTAAGAACCCAATATCAACCATCCATGATACAAAAATAAAGACGAGATTGCTAAAATTCAGTGTGTAATTGTAATTAAATAGACTTTACAAACTAAAATAAAGGGTAAACACGTAAAAATCCTAGAGGCATAAAAGAAAACCCGACAAAGAAACTAAATTCGGTTTTAGATTCCCACATTCCAAATATATATTCTATTCAAAACTCAAACTAATCCTTTTAAGCTCCCCACGCCAAGCCGAGGAACTCCTGAATATTCTCTTCATCCTCTCACCTCCTAAGAATCATCTTTCTATAGTTACGAATCTCATCATGATTGGTATTTGTAACCATAATATTGTGATTCGTAGTTATAACATGCGATTCTATAATTTGTTGAAAGGGATTCGTAAGTTGATAAAGGCGATTACTTTTTATACAACGGATTCTAATTTGTTGAAAGGATTCGTAAGTTGATAATATATGATTCGAGAATATAATATGCATTCTCGCATTGATAATTTCGTAAGTTGATAATATGCGATTAAAGGCAATTAAACCAATTACGGTTAATTAGGTAAAAACCGCCTATAATGTAATTGATTCAGAACTTAAATGGGCGGTTAATTAGGCAAAAACCGCCTATAATGTAATTGATTCAGAACTTAAATGGGCGGTTAATTAGGCAAAAACCGCCTATAATGCAATTGATTCTCAGAACTTAAATGGGCGGTTAATTAGGCAATGGAAATCAGCCTATAATATAACTAATTATGAACGAAAATGACAAGCGTGCCCTTATATTAACTTTTGAATTTAATAGTGATTAATCCGACCATTGGTGGTTATAAATCTAATGGTAGAGATGGAGTTCGAGTTCTCATAATTGTGAGGGGTTCTCATTTGATCCGCCCCTATATATATATATATATATATATATATATATATATATATATATATATATATATATATATATATATATATATATATATATATATATATATATATATATATATATATATATATATATAAGTGTATATTGTCACTAATGTATACTTATATATACTACGTATATATTTCTAATGTATATATATATAATTATAGCATAATACGGTCATTAATGTATACTTATATATACTTACATATAATATATAGCTATATACTAATATGTATACTCATATATACTTACATATACTATATAGTATATCTGTATATGTAAGTGTACACACACACTTATATATACTTACATATAACATAGTACATATATGTATATGTGTGTGTGTGTAGTGTATGTATAAGTATACTTACATATAATTGTAGGCTATAAAAATGCGATTCAGAAAATGTTATCTCTAACGTAAATCCGGTCCGAATATTTATGTTATCTCTAACGTAAATCCGGTCCGAATATTTATGACCCAGCCGGCCTCAATGAGTTGGCGTTTGGCGAAATGGGCCTTGCTCTTGTCCCAATATGACTTGCACTTCAAACAACAAAAGTCGGTCAAAGGACAAGCCATTTGCGATCTCTTGAAACATGACGAAAGCGGACGCAGTTGAGCTATATGATGATCTTCCGGATGAAGTCCAAGAAGTCAACACTACATCGTACCAACAAATATGGCGTTTGTATTTTGACGGAGCTTCTCGAGCTACCAACGTGGCAAGTGCCCCCGGATGTTCTAAGATTTCCGCCGGAGTCGGGGTTGTCTTAGTTTCCCCAGGGAATCATGTCATGCCCCGTGCTTATTCGCTCACCGAATCATGCTCCAATAATGTAGCCGAATACAACGCGCTACTTATCGGGCTGGTTTCACCAAAGAGCTGGGGTAGAGTATCTCGGCGTCGGCGATCATGATTGATAGTTGCAGTCCGTGGAGACTACGAGTCAATCGAATCCGATTCCTTATCATCGTAGCAATCGAAATGAGCTCGTTGAAGGGTTCTTCATCGAATATATCCGCGCCTCCAAAACTACTTGGATGCGCTAAGCGGCGTTAGAGGTGTCGTTAGCACAACCTTCCGAGACCAGCAACCGGTTACGGTCGAGGACTCACCGACTCTTCGTATCAATATATGATGAGGCACGAAGACAAAGGGTAGTTACCAAAGAGGTATATGCAACCCAAACCAAATTGGAGCCCCGAGATTGGCGCTTCCCTATTATCGACTCGTCTTGCATGGTATTCGCGCAGGCGTGAAGGAGAGAGAGTCAATCGGCGAAGAGCTCCGATTCTTTTACGACGAGACCCGGATGTTATATCGTCGAGTGCGATGGTCTTTACTCCGATGCCTTTCAAACAAAGAGGCAGAGGTCCCGGGAAGCACACGAAGGTGAATGTGGTGCACACCACTCGGTCCCAAGCTCTACGATCGAATCAGAGAATGGGCTACTCCAACGATGATTAATGACGGTCGATGCGGCTTCGGAAATGCCACGGCGTGTCGATTCACGCGAATTACATGCATCGACCTCGGCGGTTGCATCCTTCCGGCCACATCGGCCATTCGAGACATGGGGAATGGACGTTGTAGGTCCCATTTTTCCTCCGTCGGTCAAAGGCGTCGGTTCATTCTAGCAATCACCACTACTTCTCCAAGTGGTAAGCAATCCCGCTAAAAGAAGTCAAGGCGTCGTCATCAAGTTTATCAAACACCATGTCATTTATCGACATGGTGTCGAAACGGATCGTGCATGACAACGGTCCCCAATTCATCGACAATTCCTTCATCGGTTTTGCGAAAAGTTCAAGATACAAGATGTCTCATCAACTGCCTATAATGCAATTGATTCTCAGAACTTAAATGAGCGGTTAATTAGGCAATGGAAATCAGCCATAATATAACTAATTATGAACGAAAATGACAAGCGTGCTCCTTATATTAACTTTTGAATTTAATAGTGATTAATCACACCATTGACTGGTTATAAATCTAATGGTAGAGATGGAGTTCTGAAGTTCTCATAATTGTGAGGGGTTCTCATTTGATCCTGCTATATATATATATATATATATATATATATATATATATATATATATATATATATATATATATATATATATATATATATATATATATATATATATATATATATATATATAAGTGTATATTGTCACTAATGTATACTTATATATACTTACGTATATATTTCTAATGTATAATGATATATAATTATAGCATAATACGGTCATTAATGTATACTTATATATACTTACATATAATATATAGCTATATACTAATATGTATACTCATATATACTTACATATACTATATAGTATATCTGTATATGTAAGTGTACACACACACTTATATATACTTACATATAACATAGTACATATATGTATATGTGTGTGTGTAGTGTATGTATAAGTATACTTACATATAATTGTAGGCTATAAAAATGCGATTCGTAAAATGTTATCTCTAACGTGAACCGGTCCGAATATTTATGTTATCTCTAACGTGAACGGTCCGAATATTTATGACCCAAACCGCCTCAATGAGTTGGCGTTTGGCTTAAATGGGCCTTGCTCTTGTCCCAATATGACTTGCACTTCAAACAACAAAAGTCGGTCAAAGGACAAGCCATTTATGATCTCTTGGTCGCCAACCCGACAACGGACGCATTGAGCTATATGATGATCTTCCTGATGAAGTCCAAGAAGTCAACACTACATCGCACCAACAAATATGGCGCTTTGTATTTTGACGGAGCTTTCGAGCTACCAACGTGGCAAGTGCCCCCGGATGTTCTAAGATTTCAGCCGGAGTCGGGGTTGTCTTAGTTTCCCCAGGGAATCATGTCATGCCCCGTGCTTATTCGCTCACCGAATCATGCTCCAATAATGTAGCCAATACAACGCTACTTATCGGGCCCGGCCACCAAAGAGCTGGGGTAGAGTATCTCAGCCGCACGGCGATTCGCAATTGATAGTTAAACGATCCGTGGAGACTACGGTCGAAATCCGTGATCCGATTCCTTATCATCGTAGCAATCGAAATGGCGAGCTCGCTCGAAGGGTTCTTCATCGAATATATCCCGCCTCCAAAACGCTTTACGCTGATGCGCTTAGCGGCGTTAGAGGTGTCGTTAGCACAACCTTCCGAGACCGGAGCAACCGGTTACGGCCGACTCACCACTCTTCGTATCAATATATGATGAGGTACGAAGACAAAGGGTAGTTACCAAAGAGGTATATGCAACCCAAACCAAATTGGAGCCCCGAGATTGGCTTCCCTATTATCGACCACGCCTTGCATGGTATTCTCGCCACAAGACGGAAGGAGAGAGAGTCAATCCGCCAAGAGCTCCTGATTCACGTAGAGACCTGATGTTATATCGCCGAGGGTACGATGGTCTTTACTCCGATGCCTTTCAAACAAAGAGGCGTAAGAGGTCCTTCGAAGCACACGAAGGTGAATGTGGTGCACACCACCGGTCCCAAGCTCTACGATCGAATCAGAGAATGGGCTACTTTTGGCCAACGATGATTAATGACGCAATGAGCACGCCGAAATGCCACGCGGTCGATTCACGCCAATTACATGCATCACCTCCCGAAAGTTGCATCCTTCGCCACATCCCGCCATTCGAGACATGGGGAATGGACGTTGTAGGTCCCATTTTTCCTCCGCTGGCCAAAGGCGATCGGTTCATTCTAGCAATCACCGACTACTTCTCCAAGTGGGTCAAGCAATCCCGCTAAAAGAAGTCAAGGCGAGTACCGCCATCAAGTTTATCAAACACCATGTCATTTATCGACATGGTGTCCCGAGACGATCGCATGACAACGGTCCCCAATTCATCGCAATTCCTTCATCGGGTTTTGCGAAAAGTTCAAGATACAAGATGTCTCATCAACGTTCTATAATCCAAAGAAGAAATGGATTAGCCGAGGCGCTCAACAAGACGATTATCAAGATCTTGTCAAAACTTGTGAAGAACAACAAGCAGACCGACGATAAACTCGAGAAGCACTTGGCACATCGCGACAACCAGACGCGACGCCAATCGAGCGACCCCGCACTCTCGGTTTACGGGTGTGAAACAGCTTCTCCGTTGGAAATCCAGATTCCATCATTTCGCGACGCCTCTCAACAGATGACGACCAAGAACAACATCAAAAGCGCCTCAAGAGCTTGAAATGTTAGATGAGAAGCTACCGAAGCTCAACAATGCATTGAGTTCTATCAAGCTAGAATGTCGAGGGCTTTCAACAAGAAAGTTCGACAGAGAACCTTTAAGGAGGGAGATTCGCCCTCGCCGACGGCCGATAATTCTCAACTCCAAAAGAAAGGTAAATTTGAACCCAATGGGAAGGACCGTTTATAATAGACACAGTCTATTCAAACGGTGCATATCGCCTTATCACACAAAATGGCGACCGGCAATTAATGCCGATAAATGGGAAGTTCCTGAAGAAATACTACCCTTAGTATCTTCGGGATAACCCGTTTCGACGGGAAGTTCCTCGTGGGACGTTGCACCCACTTTTCTTGAGGATAACCCTAAATTTATCCTCCATCACAATTTCCACCGATCAAATTCCTTGGCGGTAGGTCCATAAATTTTCGATACATTACCCAAGTCCCTCTTGATTCCTTCTATGAACAAGAGGTCCACTCAAAGTCCCTTTCACAGGAGATAGGTGTTGAGGAAATTTAAAGTCGTAAAATAAAGATTATCCCTTCCAATTGATTTTAAAGAAAGAATAAATACAACTCTCTCGAATGCAATCTCTCTAACCGACTTAGATAAAAGAAATTACAAATTCCTCGATCGGTTGCCCGATTTACAAAGAGGAATGATCAGCGGAGACCCTTCCCTTTATTTAATCTGGGTTCTTCCGGTGGCGGTGGGAGCTTGAATCTTGTATCCCGTTGGCGATCCGACCGTCTTGACTCGTGGGGCGAGGTTGAAAAATAACTCAATAGCAAGTTTAGAACTCGACCGAGTTAAGAACTCTTTGATAGAGTTGATTTTAGAAAAGGATTAATAATCCTTTAGCCAAGAATGGCGGAGAAGAACTTGTCGTGCAAGTTTGAAAACTCTAATCGAGTTGAACTCTCTAGGAGAGTTGATTCCAGCAAAGGAGGTCTTCGGTAAAACCTCAATATCTCTAAATCCGACCGGTAGGATTCAATCTCCACCGTTCAGAATTAGGAACAATGAGTGTTGAGTCTTCCTCCAAGTTTCACCCGATCAGACCACGGATGAAGGTCCGATCGTCACGCCGATCACAGCTGCGCGGAAGAAGCCGTTCCTGCGCAATTGGCTTCGGTAAAACCTCGATATCTCCAAATCCAACCGGTAGAAATCAATCTCCACCGTTCAGAATTAGGAACGACAAGTGTTGAGGCTTCCTCCAAGTTTCACCCGATCAGACCACGGATGAAGGTCCGATCGTCACGCCGATCACAGCTGCGCAGAGGAAACTGGTTCTCTCCCTTGTTAGTTCTCCGGCCAAAACCTTTCAACCCCCATTTGGCTGTGAAACCCCCATTTATAGGGATTAAAAGGGTGTAACTGCCCCTTGAATTGCTCCTCAATGGGTTTAGTGGGTGTAACCACCCCTTAAATCTCTCAAACGGTTTATGAACCGCTCAACTCATGTTTGAATGAGTCAAACGCCGGTTCGCTTCGAGCAAGCCTCGCCTGCGCTTTGAGCTCGAACGCTGGCCATGTGAGCCGCTTTGAGCTTCGAACGCGGGCCATGTGCCGCTGCTAGGCTTCAACGCTGGCCGGTGCTCGCGTTAGTTGAAACGCTGGCCACGCGTCGCGATTTTGAAATGAAACGCTGGCCATGTGTTCGCTGCTTAGCTTCAAACGCTGGGCCGGTGTTCGCTTTTAGCTTCGGACGGGCCGCAGGCCCGTGATTTTGGGCTTTGACGCCGGGCCGCAGCCATGTGCTCGCTTGGGGCTTCAACGCGGCCATGTGCTCTCGCTTTGATTGAAACGCGGATGAGCCCCGTGATTTTGAATTGAAGAGATCAAAACTTGTGATCTCTTTTCACAAGGATTGTCAACTTGTAATCCTTGTACTGGAGACATTAGCTTCGATTCTCCTTTGTCATCGGAAAGTCGCCGCCTTGTAACCTTCATCGATAGTGTTTCGCTGATATTGGTCGCCTTTAATTTTTACGTACCATGAACTCTCCAAAGTTTTCGAAGTTTGCGTTGATCGGGACGAAGCTTTCAAATACTTTGATATCTTCTTTGTTTGATCCCGAGAAGGTATTGCTCCTCATTCGCCTTCAACGGTTGTGTCTCGCTTTTGCCCACGCTTAGTCATTCGCCTTGCATGGATGAACTCGGCGCTTTTTGCCTTTTTGAAATGCAGGAGTGACCGTAGCGCCTTGAACTTTGCTACGGAGACTGATCCTCGCGATTTGAGGTTGAAACACCGGAGATGGCCATCGCGTCTTTGTTTAAAACGTGGGCGCAACCCTCGCTGGGTGGTCCTTCGCTTTCATGAGTAAACGCGGGGATGAACCCCACGCTTCCAACTAAGTCTTTAGACTTTTCTTTAAGGTGCCAAAAGTATAGTGTTAACTTGGCATGCCTTTCATACTTGTTGTTTGAACAAGCTTTTGGGGACCTATCACTCTATTGTAAAGAGTTGATAAATTGGTTTTATCATCGAGGTGAAATTTTAACTTGATGATGATTTTGAGGACTTATCGCCTATCGAGAGAGTCGATAAGTTGATTTTATCGAGGTGGGGTTAACTTGATAAAGTTGGGTATTTGTGATTTGAACAAGATTTTGAGGACCTATCGCCTATTGATGAGAGTCGATAAGTTTAGGTTTTATCGGGGATAAAATATGAAATCAAGGTTTAAGGCCCGCTATGTGAACAAGGCTTACGTATTGTGAAGCAAGCTGGGCTTGGGAAGTAACAAGGCTTTGGGTTGTGGTTTGAACAAGGATTTGGGTTTGGTTTAAACAAGGCCTGGTTTGTGGTTTGAACAAGGCTTTGGCTCTGTGGTTTAAACAGGCCTTTGGTTTGTGGTTTGAACAAGGCTTTGGGTTTGTGGTTTAAACAAGGCTTTGGGCTTGTGGTTTGAACAAGGCTTGGGCTTGTAGTTTGAACAAGGCTTCTGGTTTAAGGCACCGGCTCGGCCTGGTAAACAAGCCGGCCTTGTGGTGTTAATGCGCCATTGCAGCTATCAGGCAAGCTGCTTATCATCCTATTTATGGCGAGGATGATAAGTTGACCGCCGAGGTATGAGGTTAACATGACAAGGATATGTTACATTGAGCAATTTTGTGGACTTATCATCCTATTGAGGAGGATTGATAGTTGGCTATCAAACTCACTGAGGATGTACAGATTTTGATAGGATTGTGTTGTAATTTGAACAACTTTAGGATCTATCATTCTATTGGAAAGGAATGATGAGTTGATTGACGGGTTTAGTTGTGATTTGAACAATTTTGAGGAACTTATCTGCCGGGAGGATTGATAAGTTGATTATATCATCGGGTATAGTGTTGACTTGATGAAGACACGCTATGACGGAGCAACTTTGAGGACCTATCATCCTATGAGGAGGATTGATAAAAGATCAAGGATTTAAGCCAATTTGAGGAGTTCGCCGCACGCCGACGCGTGCACGATGTTGAATACGACTTTGTCGCCTTTACGGGTAAGAAACTAACCGGCAACGTGTGTTGGCGCTGACTTTGGGTTACCAACCCCACCATCAACGGACTTGATGAGCCTTTACCGATTACCGCTTGAATCGGCTAGCATGCGCATTATTTAAACCGCTCGCGATGTGACGCTGTGCTAAAAGAATAAAACTCTTTTAGGCTTAATGCTACGATGTTGAATACGCAGCTTCGCTCTTTCTCATGGGGAATAGACTACACCGGCATGTATTAGATGCGCTTATCTCTCGCTAGGTTTCGAGATAAAATTCCCGTTAAAACGGGTCTTCTTTGATCGGTAGAAGACTAAACCCAACGCAGTTAGGCTGACTTACCCTACTTAGGATTCGATAATTCCCCCACGCGGAGGCGTGGATTGTGGTGTTATTAAACAACCTTGAGGACTTATCGCCTATTGAAGAGAGTCGATAAGTTGATTGTCGAGGTGTTAGGTTAACATGACAAGGATACATTACGATCGAGCAATTCGAGGACTTATCGCTCATTGAAGAGAGTCGATAAGTTGATTGTCGAGGTGTGAGGTTAACGTGACAGACATCCTATTGAGAGGATTGATAAGTTGACTTTGGTGGTGGTGCCGATGTCAGTGCTTACATTGTCAAAAGTATTTTGTTAACTTGACAACATTTGGAATTTATTATTCTACTCAAAAATAAATGCATAATCAACCCCACCGTAATTATTCTAGGTTGATACTAACCGAAGTCTTCGGCCTCACATTTAGAGCCGGGTCATCAATAGCCGTGTCTTCTGTTAGTCTCCTCTTCTTCACCAATCCTAGCAATAATTGCTTCAGATTGTTCTACTCGGGAGACTAGTTGTTTCGTGAATCCACATTTTGCAACCCCCATTCGAAGCTAGGAGATTGGTTTGTAAATTGTGCCACAGTGTCAATCGAGAAAGCATGCGGTCATACCTCGCCGAGCATCGAAGAGCCATGCTTCTGAACCGCTCGACGAAGACTTTGATAGGCTCTCCTCCTTTGCTTAAGGGCAAGGAGAAGTGACAGTGATTTCCGTGTCATCTTCAAAGAATCGCAGGAAGAGTCTCTAAATCGCCCATTTGATACATCCCGCAGCCATGAACCATTCAAAGGCAACCCCTTGAGGGTGCCAATGAACAAACGATGTTATGGCATCGTTGACATCCCATTCCCACCGTGACTTAAAATGGTAGATATGTTTTCGGTGATCCCGCGTCAAAAGCTTGTAGCGTAGGGACTTTGAATTTTGAGGATAAGGAATCGTATCCCATTCTCCGCAGATACGGTCCGACAACCTCGATCGATTGGAGCTCGCACCTATTAACCATGGCATTGAGGCGGGCTTCCGGGCCGCATTTTTGCCGATTGAGGACTTTGCTCGCTTTCTCTCCCCTCTTTTAGAGGAGGATTCTACGTGATGAGCTTCTTGATCGGGAGCTTCTACTCTTTTCTTTCCGCTTGAGGATCGACCCTCCTCCGCGTGATGATTCCGGCTGAGGTGTTGAGCTAGTCATATGACCTTGAGCCCTATCCGCTAAGTTGGGCTACCATTTCAAAAGTTGATCAATGGACTCTTGTTGTGATCGCAGGACTCTTGTATCATAGCCTCGATACTCTTCGAGCCTCTTCTTGAAATCTTCAAGATTCTCCGCCATGTAGACAAATGCCCCTGCTCCAAGAAAGAACTAGAGGATTGAGATTCTCGCGATGGTGAATGCTCATCATCGCACTCCACCTTTAGCCAACTTTTGGTAGTTGGATGTGGGTATGACCCTGCTCGAGTCCGAAGTATGTCCAGAACTCCGCCTGAGTCATTCAAAGCCTCTTTCAAGCCGGAGGACCGATTGCCTCTCGCTCATTGGAGCTAGAGATTGACGGCCCGCTACTCCGATCATATTAGAAGTGACTCCAAGGTATTCGACCTCAAGTCTCATTCTCGAGAATGCCGCCGCTCGGGCGACCAAATGATATTTGTCAATTGGTCAAACACCGACGGGCCCGCATGTGAGCAGCCGTTGATATGCCGATGATTTGGCACTTGAACGCCAAGATCGCTGCTGAGATTTGAACGCCGAGGTTCGGACTCGCGAGATTGTGCTTAGGTCCGCTTGAATGCTTGACGCCGGGTTGAGACCCGCTCGTGATAGGGCGGAGGTTCGCTTGCAACCTCTTCACAACGCCGGGTTCGCTGAAAATTGAACGCCGGGTTGTGACCCGCTTATATGGGACGGTGATCGCTGCGGTAACCTCACCAACGCCAGGTTCGCGCTTGAGCACTGAACGCGGGTTGTGACCCGCGCTTTATAGTGGGGACGCGAGGATCGCGGCAACTCCCTGCACCGAACGCGAGGTTCGCTTGAGCAATTGAACGGGTTGGGACCCGCTGCTGACCGTGAAACGCGCATTGAGAGTTGCGCTCACCGGCTTTTGCAGGCTCGTATTCGCACATAAACGCAGGCTTGGCGCTCGAAAAGAAACGCAAAGCTCGTGATCGCTTTTATCGCGCAAACGCCAAGTTCGTTGGTTGGTCGATTGGCCATCTCTGGGTCGTGGTTCTTCGCGAAAGACTCCTTTTGCCCGATTTGAGGCTTTTGCGCGACATCAATGATCTTTACCGATCAGGTTAGCCATGGCAACCAAGGGACTTTGGTCTCCTTAGAGGCTTTGTGGATTCTTGCATAGCCTGGGGCTAAGGAACTGGAGGAGAGTGCCTCGCATTTGGCTTGATCGAACTCTACTGGCCGAGTTTCAACAGTCCTAATGAGCTTGACGCCGATTATGCCACCACTTCTTCATGGGCTAGTCCCCAATGAGTCGCCATCTTTGTTCGCGAGGAAATTTAAAGTCAAAATAAAGATTATCCCTTCCAATTGATTTTAAAGAAAGAATAAATACAACTCTCGAATGCAATCTCTCTAACCGACTTAGATAAAAGAAATTACAAATTCTCGACGGCTTGCCCGATTTACAAAAGAGGGAATGATCAACGGAGACCCTTCCCTTTATTTAACTGGGTTCTTCACGGTATGGGAGCTTGAATCTTGTATCCCGCTGACGATCCACCGCCTTGACTCATGGACGAGGTTGAAAAATAACTCGCATAGCAAGTTTAGAACTCGACCGAAGTTAAGAACTCTTTGATAGAGTTGATTTTAGAAAAGGATTAATAATCCTTTAGCCAAGAATGGCGGAGAAGAACTTGTCGCGTAAGTTTGAAAACTCTAATCGAGTTGAACTCTAGGAGAGTTGATTCCAGCAAAGGAGGTCTTCGGTAAAACCTCAATATTCTAAATCCGACCGGTAGGATTCAATCTCCACCGTTCAGAATTAGGAACAATGAGTGTTGAGTCTTCCTCCAGTTTCACCCGATCAGACCACGGATGAAGGTCCGATCGTCACGCCGATCACAGCTGCGCGGAAGAAGCCGTTCCTGCGCAATTGGCTTCGGTAAAACCTCGATATCTCCAAATCCAACCGGTAGAAATCAATCTCCACCGTTCAGAATTAGGAACGACAAGTGTTGAGGCTTCCTCCAAGTTTCACTCCGATCAGACCACGGATGAAGGTCCGATCGTCACGCCGATCACAGCTGCGCAGAGGAAACTGGTTCTCTCCCCTTGTTAGTTCTCCGGCCAAAACCTTCAACCCCCCATTTGGCTGTGAAACCCCATTTATAGGATTAAAGGGTGTAACTGCCCCTTGAATTGCTCCTCAATGGGTTTAGTGGGTGTAACCACCCCTTAAATCTCTCAAACGGTTTATGAACCGCTCAACTCATGTTTGAATGAGTCAAAACGCCGGTTCGCTGCGAGCAAGCCTCGCTCCTGCTTTTGAGCTTCGGGCCATGTGAGCCGCTGCTTTCTCAACGCTGCCATGTGTGCCGCTGCTTAGGCTTCAACGCTGGCCGCAGGCTCGCTGCTTAGTTGGAAACGCTGCCACGCGGTTCGCGATTTTGAAAATGAAACGCGCCATGTGTTCGTTATTTCAAACGCTGCCGTTCGCTTTTGGCTTCGGACGCGGCCGTGCTGATTTCGCTTCGGACGCTGGCAGCAGCCATGTGTCTCTGCTTATTTCAACGCGGCCATGTGTTCTGCTTTGATTGAAACGCGGATGAGCCCCGCGATTTTGAATTGAAGAGATCAAAACTTGTGATCTCTTTCACAAGGATTGTCAACTTGTAATCCTTGTACTGGAGACATTAGCTTCGATTCTCCTTTGTCATCGTGAAAGTCGTCGACTTGTAACCTTCATCGATAGTGTTTATATTGGTCGCCTTCGCAATTTTTTACGTACCTACAATAGGATATGAAATTCTTCCTCTCCAAGCTGAAGATCCCTTT
This sequence comes from Asparagus setaceus, assembly GCA_012295165.1. Taxonomy (NCBI): domain Eukaryota; kingdom Viridiplantae; phylum Streptophyta; class Magnoliopsida; order Asparagales; family Asparagaceae; genus Asparagus; species Asparagus setaceus. The sequence continues at coordinate 40,692 of WHSE01000057.1, read as the reverse complement.
CGTGATAAGCGAAGGGTTCTATCCATCTTTCGTTTTGGTAGCCTTAACAAGGTATGCGCCGGATTTTCGCATCGTGTTGTCCGATCAAGGTCGCCTCGAAGTCTTTTCGTTCTCGGCGGAGATCCCACTTTAAGTTCTATCTCTCCTAGGTAGCGCCGATTGAAGGTATGCGCCGGATTTTCGCACTGTGTTGTCCACCAAGGTCACCCGAAGTCTTTTCGGTTCTCGAAGTGGAGATCCCACTCTTAGTACCATCTCTCTCTAGGTAGCACCGATCAAGGTATACGGATTTTCGTATCGTTGTCCGAATCAATGTCACCCGAAGTCTTTTCGGTTCTCGGCGGAGATCCCACTTTAGTTCCATCTCTCCTAGGTAGCACCGATCAAGGTATACGGATTTTCGCATCGTGTTGTCCGATCAAGGTCGCCTCGAAGTCTTTTCGGTTCTCGGCGGAGATCCCACTTTAAGTTCTATCTCTCTCCTAGGTAGCCGATTGAAGGTATGCGCCGGATTTTCGCACTGTGTTGTCCGACCGGAAACACCGAAGCCCCTGCTTCTGAGTGGAGATCCCATTCTTAGTACCATCTCTCCTAGGTAGCCGATTGAAGGTATGCGCCGATTTTCGCACTGTGTTGTCCACCAAGGTCACCCGAAGTCTTTTGATTCCTACAAGAGCCCCTCGCTATTGGTTTCATTCTCGAAATAGAACATAAAGTTCCTTCTCTCACATGCATTCCGGCTCGGGCTCCTGTCAAAGAAGGCACCAAGATTCATCTTGGGGTATTTTATCCCGCCTAAGAAGGATAAAGCCAACGCCACACGCTGCTGCCGGTTTAGTCTTTTTCCGATTGAAGAAGACACCGAGTTTGATTCGGGTATTTCATCCCAAGCCTAAGAAGGGATGAGCCTACGCTGCAACACGCTGTCGTTAGTCTTCCCGGAAGACGGCTTCACGATTCGACATCGTAGCATTAAGTCTAAGAGAGTTTCATTCTTTAGCACAACGCTGTGTGTAGAACGGATTTAGATAATCTACACGCCAGCCCAATTCAAACGGTAATTGGTAAAGGCTTATCAAACCCGCTGAGGGTCAGTGGGCCAATAACCTAAAGCCAACGCCACACGCTGCTGTCGGTTTAGTCTTTTTCCGATTGAAGAAGACACCGAGTTTGATTCGGGTATTTCATCCCAAGCCTAAGAAGGATAAAGCCAACGCCACACGCTGCTGCCGGTTTAGTCTTTTTCCGATTGAAGAAGACACCGAGTTTGATTCATCTTGGGGTATTTTATCCCAAGCCTAAGAAGGGATAAAGCCAACGCCACACAAGGTTTGCTTAGTCTTTTTCCGATTGAAGAAGACACCGAGTTCGACTGGGGTATTTTATCCCGCCTAAGAAGGATAAAGCCAACGCCACACGCTGCCGGTTTAGTCTTTTTCCGATTGAAGAAGACACCGAGTTTGATTCGGGTATTTTATCCCGCCTAAGAAGGATGAGCCTACGCTGCAACACGCTGTCGTTAGTCTTCCGTGAAAAGACAAGCCTACGATTCGACATCGTAGCATTAAGTCTAAGAGAGTTTCATTCTTTAGCACAACGCTGTGTGTAGAACGGATTTAGATAATCTACACGCCAGCCCAATTCAAACGGTAATTGGTAAAGGCTTATCAAACCCGTTGAGGTCGGGTTGGCTAATAACCCTAAAGCCAACGCCACACGCTGCCGGCTTAGTCTTTTTCCGATTGAAGAAGACACCGTGAGTTTGATTCGGGTATTTCATCCCAAGCCTAAGAAGGATAAAGCCAACGCCACACGCTGCCGTTTAGTCTTTTTCCATTGAAGAAGACACCGAGTTTGATTCATCTTGGGGTATTTTATCCCAAGCCTAAGAAGGATAAAGCCAACGCCTCACAAGGTTGCCGCTTAGTCTTTTTCCGATTGAAGAAGACACCGAGTTCGATTCGGGGTATTTTATCCCAAGCCTAAGAAGGATAAAGCCAACGCCACACGCTGCCGGCTTAGTCTTTTTCCGATTGAAGAAGACACCGAGTTTGATTCGGGTATTTTATCCCGGCCTAAGAAGGATGAGCCTACGCTGCAACACGCTGTCGTTAGTCTTCCCGTGAAAAGACGGCTTCACGATTCGACATCGTAGCATTAAGTCTAAGAGAGTTTCATTCTTTAGCACAACGTTGTGTGTAGAACGGATTTAGATAATCTACACGCCAGCCCAATTCAAACGGTAATTGGTAAAGGCTTATCAAACCCGTTGAGGGCCGGGTTGGCTAATAACCCTAAAGCCAACGCCACACGCTGCTGTCGGTTTAGTCTTTTTCCGATTGAAGAAGACACCGAGTTTGATTCGGGTATTTTATCCCAAGCCTAAGAAGGATAAAGCCAACGCCTCACACGCTGCTCGGCTTAGTCTTTTTCCATTGAAGAAGACACCGAGTTTGATTCCGGGTATTTTATCCCAAGCCTAAGAAGGATAAAGCCAACGCCTCACACGCTGCTGCCGGTTTAGTCTTTTTCCGATTGAAGAAGACACCGTGAGTTTGATTCGGGTATTTCATCCCAAGCCTAAGAAGGATGAGTCTACGCTAAACACGCTGCCGGGTGGTCTCTTGCCCGTAAAGAGTACAAAGCCTACGATTCGACATCGTAGCATTAAGTCTAAGAGAGTCTCATTCTTTAGCACAACGCTGTGTGTAGAACGGATTTAGATAATCTACACGCCAGCCCAATTCAAACGGTAATTGGTAAAGGCTTATCAAACTGCTGATCTACCGAGGGTTTGCCAAAAATCCTATAAGTATTATGGTTAATTATTTCTGACGAAATAAAAGAATCATAATAAAGCATAAAAGAGGACAGAAATATGTTTTATTAATAAAAGACTGAAGTTACACAAGCTCTCTAAACGTCAAATTTGTGACAACGCAAATTTGCTGCTTTAACTCAGATACTTTATTGAGGAAAGCTTGTTGAAGTTCCTCCTGAAGCTCGGCCCTGAAAGTCTCCTCGCCGCTATTAAGGGTCTTTGCGGTTTCCTCCTCGACTTCGACCAGCTTTCGCTTTGAAAACTCAAGCTTCTCGGACATGACTGCAAGAGTCTCCTCCTTGTTGGCCTTCGTCAGCTTCAAGATGATCAGACTCTCCCTCGCCGCTTGAAGTTCCTGTTCGAGCTCTACTATTCTCGCTTCTCCAGCAGCGACACAAGATTGAAAATGTTCCACTGAAGACGAAGTCAGTGATGCTAGCCTCCAAAAGACGACCCGTCTTGCCGTGATCCAACTTCGAGTCCAAGATAACGCTAGCATCCCGCCAAGCCGGCCGCTTCAAAATCTTGTAGACTTTGGAGCTTAACCTCCAAATGGTCAAATCATCGAATGGCTCAAGTGCACTCAATCTTCCGATATTCTCCCATGTCACCGATGCTACTCCAACTAGGATTACAAGTATAAACTATTTCCTAATTTGTCGAAGTTCCCTAAGAATATTTCCACAAAAATATTCTTAGGATAACTCGATCGCGGATTATATCGACGCCATCAACGCTTAATCCTACTCCAATCGAACACGAGTATAAACTGTTTCCTAATTTGTCGAAGTTCCCTAAGAATATTTCCATAAAAAATATTCTTAGGATAACTCGATCGTATGGATTGCATTGACGCTAATCAACGCTACCGATGCTACTCCAAATAGGATTACAGTATAAACTAGTTCCTAATTCTTAACGAAGTTCCCGGAGAATATTACCATATTCTTAAGGATAACTCGATAACCCTCAATTTCCTCCCACTGTGGAACCTCAAAGAGGGATAAATTGGCCATTACGACAAGGCTTATGTTGGCCGTACGGGCGTTCTACCTTGAAAGAATTCTTCTCACCGTATCAATGTCGATTCATGCGCCGCCGTAAGGCCCATCGGTCAACAGTTTAGAATTGGAATAAGTCCCAAGAAAAATCCCTCCCACTGAGGATAATTATGCTCCAACAAGGAGTAATACAGTAGCGACGCCAACTAACGCGTCGTCGCCGAAGGATTCACCGATCAACGGTTCGGATCCACGCAAGATCGCACGTCGGTCAACGCGTTGCACTCGCCGAGTGAAGACTAAAATCCATGTAGTTCGACGCCAATTAACGCGTCGCAGTGAAGGATTCCCCGATCAACGGAGGAATCCCGATGGTCAATTGGACGACAATTCACCAACACGAGTCGACAGTAAGGGAGCTTAATTAGCTACGCTTGAAATTCCAACAACGGTCAAGCAATAAATGCAAAGACCGTAACACCCCCGGTATCCTACAAAGCAATCAAGAACACGAGTATAAACTGTTTCCTAATTTGTCGAAGTTCCCTAAGAATATTTCCATAAAAAATATTCTTAGGATAACTCGATCGTATGGATTGCATTGACGCTAATCAACGCTACCGATGCTACTCCAAATAGGATTACGAGTATAAACTAGTTCCTAATTTTAACGAAGTTCCCGGAGAATATTACCATATTCTTAAGGATAACTCGATAACCCTCAATTTCCTCCCACTGTGGAACCTCAAAGAGGGATAAATTGACGAATTCTCGGCTGTTTATGTTGGCTTTACGCCGCTTCTACCTTGAAAGAATTCTTCTCACCGTATCAATGTCGCATTCATGCGCCGCCGTAAGGCCCATCGGTCAACAGTTTAGAATTGGAATAAGTCCCAAGAAAAATCCCTCCCACTGAGGATAATTATGCTCCAACAAGGAGTAATACAAGAGCGACGCCAACTAACGCTGCCGTCCGAAGGATTCACCGATCAACGGTTCGATCCACGCAAGATCGCGACGCCGGTCAACGCTGCACTCGCCGAAAGTGAAGACTAAAATCCATGTAGTTCGACGCCAATTAACGCTGCCGCAGTTGAAGGATTCCCCGATCAACGGAGGAATCCCGATGGTCAATTGGACGACAATTCACCAACACGAGCCGACGTAAGGGAGCTTAATTAGCTACGCTTGAAATTCCAACAACGGTCAAGCAATAAATGCAAAGACCGTAACACCCCCGGTATCCTACAAAGCAATCAAGAACCCGAGAGGATTGGAGGAATTAAATATCGAGCCAATCTCAAAAGAAATTCATCGACTTCGATCAAGATTTCACAACGGTCGACAAAAATGCAAGACAGAACACCTTCAAAGAACCCTACAAAGCACCGGGAAGACCAAGGGAATGGAGAGATCAAACGCCGTGGTCATTCACAAGTCCTATCACACCGATTGAAGGGTGAAGGGTTCATCATATCCAAAGCATCCCGCATCGCCAAAGAATCGACCGAGACGCTTTGGAGGGGTATCAGAGGCGATAAAAATTGCTTATCGCATTCAACGAGACTCGCGGACGGTGGGTTGACAACCAACCATCCATTCGACAAACCGACGCCGCGAAAACGCCAGAAGCGAGTCCACGAACACGCGAAGTGGGTCGAAGGTGTACAAATCAACGAAACGACGCGTACGTGAAGAAACCCGGCGAAGTTTGACGAGACGAAGTTGACTAAACTCAAACGCCGCGCAGACTAATCAACTCCGCTTAATCCACAAATGCAAACGAGCCGCTTGAGTTCGAAGTTGATCGGATACGGACTTAAACGCAACGGCGACATCATCGAGAAAACTAAGCCCTAAGACCGAAAACGACGGAAACGACGAAAACGGCGACTCTGCCAACTTGGCCGGCGAACCTTGCCTTTTGGCTTAACTCATAACTCGTAGCCTCGGCGAACCTCGCGTTCGGTGAACTCGCTCATTCTGCACCTTCATGAAGCCTTATCCGGCGAACCTCAGGTTTGGCTAACTCGGTTCCTTCGCGAACCTCGCTAGCTTGGCGATCCGTTCATTCCCGCGAACTCGCTTTGTGAACTCGCTTTTGGCGAACCTCGCTTTTGGCGAACCTCGCTTTTGGCGAACCTCGCCGGGCGAACTCGCTTTTGGCGAACCTCGCTTTTGGCGAACCTCGGTTCATTTTAACCCCGCTTTCCGCGAACTCAGCTTTATAATCTGTTCCTTCGCGAACCCGCTTTTTATGAATCCCGCCTGGCGAACTCGCAGCTTATGAACCTCGCTCATTTTGGCGAACCTCACCTTCGGCGAACTCACCTTCTCGCCGAACTCGTGACTTTTGGCAAACCTTTCGCGAACTCGTGACTTTTGGCGAACCTTCGCGAACCTCGCTTCGGGACCTCGGTTCGCGAACCCTGCTCATTTTGGCAAAATAGCGGCTGGCCAAAACCGGACACCAAATGGTGTCCGGCTGGCCGGACACCGTGTGTCCGCCTTGACTCGACACTGTGAGGTGTCCGAGCATGGTCGGACACCAAATGGTGTCCGGCCAAGGCCCGGACACCAAAAGGTGTCCGGCCAAGGTCCGGACACTAAACAGTGTCCGGCCGGCCACAAAAGTCCCCCCCCTCTCTCTATTTTCCTATAAATAGTCCGAGGGGTGCTCATTTTCAAAAGGCTGGATTTTTTTGGGTTGTGGGATTTTCTGATTTTCTTGAGAGAGGTTGGATTTTCTGATTTTCTTGAGAGAGGTTGGATTTTCTGAGATCTGAGAGAGAGTTCTCGCGAGATCTACGAGCAGTCGACGCACGGTTTCGAGCACCGGCGAGCACAAGTCCCGTCGATGTCAGATCTACAAATCGCGAGGTAAGCAAACCCGCTCGCCATGATCAGCGCAGTTGATTTCTCCTAGTAGATCTCACCCGCCTCCACGACCTCCTTCGTGAGGTGATCCCCGGCGATCCCTCCTTCGTGGAGTGTGATCCCCTTAGGCGCTTGCTTTCGCGAAACGAGCCCTACGCCTCAGAGTTCCAAAGACCCTGCCCTACTCGATCGAATTGCGCGGGTCCACTGGACGATTCAAGTCCCTAGCACGTGCAAAGAACTCACGCAGTTGCGGGATCCCGATATAACAGAGATCTCGTTTGTTCATACAGACTAAGTTGTAATTTTGTTTTCATTGTACTTTAAAATAAAAAGGCATTTTGAATTTTGTTGTAGGCCAAAGAAGTCAGAAACTAATTCAAGGACAATGAATAACAAGTCAACTTTCCCAACAATAATATAGTATATGTATTGTAGGAGTAATTTATGAACTTGTTCATAATGAATAGAACTTTTCTAACCACTCATCTTGCTTTGGGATCCGAAAGATATAAAGCCACTTTTGAGATTTGTGCATCACAAATCTCAAGGCAAGATGAGTGGATAAAAAGTTGGTGCACCACTATTCATTATGAACTTAAGTTCATAGGAGCCTTGCTCATAATGTAAGTATATATACATATATACTTATATATATAAGTATATGTAAGTGTGTGTGTGTGTGTGTGTATATATATATATATATATATATATATATATATATATATATATATATATATATATATATATATATATATATATATATATAGTATACTTACATATAATATAGTATATGTAAGTATATACATATATACTTATATATATAAGTATATGTAAGTGTGTGTGTGTGTGTGTGTGTATGAAACAAGGCTCCTATGAACTTAAGTTCATAATGAATAGTGGTGCTTTTTGTATCCACTCTGTCTTGTCTTGGATTGTGATGCCAAATAAAGAGATGAACATCTTCCACGGATCATTTTTAAGTGGTTAAGGAGCCTGCTCTCTATATATATATATATATATATATATATATATATATATATATATATATATATATATATATATATATATATATATATAAAAGTGTGTGTATATATATATATATAGTATACTTACATATAATATAGTATAATACGGTCATTAATGTATACTTATATGTACTATATAGCTATATACTAATATGTATATACTAATACATACTTAATATACTAATATGTAGGTATATACTAATACATACTTATATAGATATAATAAGATTAATGTAATTTTTAGGACTGCAAGTGTCCGCCTTGACTCGACACCGAGGTGTCCGAGCATTGGCCGGACACCAAATGGTGTCCGGCTAAGGTCTCTACACTGTACAGGTCCGGCCAAGGTCCTGACACTAAATGTCCCATGGCCATTAAACCCCTCTCTATTTTCCTATAAATAGTCCGAGGGTGCTCATTTTCAAAAGGTCGGATTTTTGGGTTGTGGGATTTTCTCGATTTTCTTGAGAGAGGTTGGATTTTCTCGATTTTCTTGAGAGAGGTTGGATTTTCTCGAGATTCGAGAGAGCTCTCGCGAGATCTACGAGCAGCCGACGACGGTTCCGGAGCAATCATGCAGCACAAGTCCCGCCGATGTCGATCTACAAATCGCGAGGTAAGCAAACTCTGCTCCATGATCAGCAGTTGATTTCTCCTAGTAGATCTCACCCGCCTCGCCATCCTCCTTCTCGCGGAGTGTGATCCCCGGCGATCCTCTCCTTCGTGAGTGTGATCCCCTTAGGCTTCTTCTTCAGGAAACGAGCCCCCACGCCTCAGAAGTTCCAAAGACCCTGTCTCTACTCGATCGAATTGCGCGGTCCACTGGACGATTCAAGTCCCCAAGACAAGCAAAGAACTCCACGCAAGCCGGGATCCCGATATAACAGATCCTCGTGTTTGTTCATACAGACTAAGTTGTAATTTTGTTTTCATTGTACTTTAAAATAAAAGGCATTTTCTTTGAATTTTGTTGTAGGCCAAAGAAGTCAGAAACTAATTCAAGGACAATGAATAACAAGTCAACTTTCCCTCACAACAATAATATAGTATATGTATTGTAGATAGCCTTATGAACTTGTTCATATATATAGTGGTCCTTTTCTAACCACTCATCTTGCTTTGGGATCCGTGAAAGATATAAAGCCACTTTGAGATTTGTGCATCACAAATCTCAAGGCAAGATGAGTGGATAAAAAAGTTGGTGCACCACTATTCATTATGAACTTAAGTTCATAGGAGCCTTGCTCATAATGTAAGTATATATACATATATACTTATATATATAAGTATATGTAAGTGTGTGTGTGTGTATATATATATATATATATATATATATATATATATATATATATATATATATATATATATATATATATATATATATATATATATATAGTATACTTACATATAATATATATATATAAGTATATATATATAAGTATATGTAAGTGTGTGTGTGTGTGTAGGAGGCCTTTATGAACTTAAGTGAATACAGGCACCAACTTTTATCCACTCTTGTCTTGAGATTTGTGATGCACAAATCTCAAAGTGGCTTTATATCTTCAATGGATCCCAAAGCAAGATGAGTGGTTAGAAAAGTTGGTGCACCACTATTCATTATGAACTTAAGTTCAGAGCCTTACTTATATATATATATATATATATATATATATATATATATATATATATATATATATATATATATATATATATATATAAAAGTGTGTGTATATATATATACTTATATACTTACATATAATATAGTATAATACGGTCATTAATGTATACTTATATGTACTATATAGCTATATACTAATATGTAGGTATATACTAATACATACTTAATATACTAATATGTAGGTATATACTAATACATACTTATATAGATATAATAAGATTAATGTAATTTTTAATCAATTTTATAAAAAATTCAAACAAAGAAAATCCGGGCGGCCCGTGCCCGCCGCTTAGGCCCGGGCTCGACCCGGCCGGACACCTCGGCCCCGGTCCGGGTCTGCTTTGCCTGCCCGACTGCCTGGCCGGCCGGCCCGGATGGACACCCCTACCTAGAACCAAACATGCAGCCTAATTTGATCCCTCTATAGTGTTTCAGACTATGCTTTTGGTTGAAAATTTTCACCAAAACAAAAATAACTATACTTTTCATATTTGAATATTTCAGTTCACGGAATATTAGGACCCTAAATAGTTCTATATTCATATAAATTTTTGAGAACGCATTATGGCTCGGTATAACATATAATGTTACTTAATTGACAAATTTTATGTAAATTTTGAGCGTAACGAGTTAAGTACCTTACCAAGTTTAAGTTCCATGATTCTTTCTTCCTCTTTAAGGCAAACATATCTTCTGTTTCATCAAATTAATTTCAAGAAGATCACCCGGCCCTCTGATTAAAATTTTCCAAATTTATGATTTATTAATATCTAGATCTAAATCTCGTCGGCCATACTTTTAGAAAAGCTTTCTAAAAGGTTATTACTACATAAAGTAACTCAGATTTCAGTGCATGAGAATAAATCAACTCCTCAAAGGTATGATGGAGTACACATATTTTAAGGCTAAAATGCCAGATTGGTATTTTTTTGTTAACCTCTTTTGATACGTTAGTATTTTTTTTGTTACTCCAGCGACATTTTGGTATTTTTTGTTGAACTTGAGGGTCAAATAGGCCCAAAAGTTGGTCGCTAACGAGAAAATTTTGAAACTAGCTCATCAAATCTTAACTATTTTGATTTAGTCCCCCAGATCATTAAAATTTGAAAGTAGTTTACATATTTAACTGAATTACAAACCCAAACCTATTTCAAAATTTCATCTTCTCCATGTCATCCCCTTATCAACCCCTTACCCATTTAGCTCAATTACAAATTCAAACTCATTTCAAACTCTCATCTTTTCCATTTGAACCCCTTACGAACCCTCTTACCCATTTAACTCAATTACAAATCCAAACCCATTTCAATCTCTCATCTTCTCCATTTCAAAAGAGGTCAACAAAAAAATACCAAACTATCGTCGGAGTAACAAAAAAATACCAAAGTGTCAAAAGGGGTCAACAAAAAATACTAATCTAGTATTTTAGTCTATATTTTAATCACCAATCTCGTGAAAATTCAGAATTTTGATATAGGACTGTTTGCTCCTCCTTGCTTTAGAAAGTTAATTAATGGAGTGTAATAGCACGTCCACCAAAAGAAAGAAAGGAGCGCCTTCACCAAACTTTGGGCGGTAGAGTCTAATAAGACTTAAAACAATGTGGCATAGCTTATCTTAGTGACCTATCACATAAATTAATATCCCTAAACAGAATCCACTAAGCTCTCATTTACCAAACTAAACCAACTAGCTCTTCCCAAGAATAGAATGAACAGAACTTTATTCGTCCTACTTGGATCCTGAATCCAAATCCACTAATGGCACCCAAGACCGAAATCTCTACCATCCGACTCGAACTCCACCAATCAAATTTCACTTTTGCTTCATCCCTTACTGACCTCAATACTGTGCAACCCGTATTGGACCCGTTACTGAGAACTTAAGACTCAATCAAAGACTTAATAAGAGCATTGGTCATATCTCAAAAGTTCTTTTCCCGTCAACCACGGAGAAGTTTTCTATTTTACATAAACATTGGTCATCTACGAAGAGTTCTTTTCACATCAACCAACATCAACTTTAATATTTCCATATTCACGTCTTAAAGCTAATGTTTTGTAATTCTTCCTTCTTTCATAAAGTAGCCTCTCACAAGAGAGGGAAAATTTTCATCTCTAACATTATGACCAACGACACCTTTATTTTCGGGAAAAAGGATAAACAGTCAGCCTTTGTCCAATACTTCTCAAACCTTTTCTCTGCTAAACAACCCTCTCCCTTTTTCCTAGATTGGCAATCCCTCTATCATGTGAACCCAGTGGCTCTGCATCCCCTTGATGATCCATTCAACCTAGACGAAATCAAAGCAGCGGTTTTTGCTCTTCACCCAGACAAATCCCCCGGCCCAGATGGCTTCCCTATCTTGTTCTACCAAGCATTCTGGGATATTATCAATCAAGATCTTTTAGCCTTCTTTGAATTCCTCTATCAGGATGCTTCCTCATTACATTTCATCAATTACTCCTTCATTACCCTCATCCCTAAGGAGGATGGGGCCAACACTGTTAATAACTTCAGACCCATAAGCCTTCTCAATGGTCTTTGTAAAAAATTTTCCAAAGTGTTGGCTAACAGACTTTCACCTCTCTTGTCCTCCTTAGTAGACCACTCTCAATCTGCTTTTCAGAAAGGCAAAAGCACCCTAGACTCAATCCTCTCTACTCATGAACTTCCTCATACATGTGAATCAAAAAAAAGGATATGTGTATGATCAAAGTTGATTTCGCCAAAGCTTTTGATTGCATCAGCTGGAAATTCATTTCAGACCTTCTCTCTGCTAGAGGTTTTGGGCCCAAATGGTGTAACTGAGTTTATAATATTATTTCCTCCACCAAATCTTCTATCATTGTTAACGACAACCCTTCCCATACCTTCTCCTCATCTAGGGGGATTAAGCAAGGGGACCCTCTCTCCCCTATGCTATTTATCCTAGTCGTGGATGTGCTTAATAAAATGCTCAAATCCAATGTAGATTATGGAGACCTGTCGAATTACACTTGCATGGAGAGCTTAATAACATCAGATCTTTGCAGTTTGCAGAAGACACACTTGTCCTCTGTAAAGCTACGTTACATGACATCTCTATTCTCAAAACTATTTTCTACATTTTGAAGAGGTATCCGGTTTAGGGATCAATTATTCCAAGACTAATCTCTTTTATTTTGGTAAATCTTCCATCAAAGGCCATCAACTTGCTACTCTTCAATGTAACATCGAAACCTCCCTTCAAATATCTTGGTATCCCCTTAAATAAAGGATCCTTATCTAGAAATGATTGGAAGCCTATCACTGACAATCTCAATAGGAAGCTATCCATGTGGAAAAGTAGACAATTATCGATTGGAGGAAGGTTAACTCTCATTAACTCTATCCTTACTTCTATCCCTCTGTATTTTCTATCATTCTTCAAGCTTCCCTCTTGGCTCATCAAAGAAATAGACAAGATCAGAAGAAGCTTCCTTTGGGGGGGTAGCGCAGCCTATGTTAAGGGCAAAGCACTTGTGAATTGGAAAATTGTGTGCAAATCAAAATCTGAGGGAGGGTTAGAGATTATCAATCTTTCATCTTTTAATGAGGCTCTTATGTCTAAATGGATGTGGAAATACCTTAATCAGAATCCCTTGTGGGCAATATCCTCTCTGCATCCTATAACCATCATCCTCCCATCACTAATCGCATACCACCTAAGGCTAATTCATCTAAATTCTGGCATGACTTAGTCTCTTGTAGCCAAACTTTGTTGTCTATTATCAATTGGCAATTGGGGAGTGGTCGCAGTTTTTTGGGAAGATAAATGGAATGGGCCAAATTCCCTTGCTTCCCTGTTCCCTCTAGCATATAAGCCGCTCACAAAAATGTTTATGCCTCCTCAAGGTAGATTACAAGATGGCCAATGGCTATGGAGGCCTCTTATTCGAAGGCCTATCTCTCAGGGGGAAATCCTTCAAGTTTCAGCCCTGAAGAATCATTTAGCATCCTCCATTGTCCCAAACTGGTCACTTCCAGATCAGCCTCACTGGCCTCTCACACCATCAGGTTTATTCACAGTCAATTCCCTCTACAGGTTCATCAACAATGGAGGTACCAAATTGGCAAGCAAGTACATCCGGTCCTCCCTCCCCGCCTAAAAGTCAAAATCTTCCATTGGCTTTTGCTCCGCCGCAAACTCCACACCAAAATCAACCTTGCCTCAAAAGACTGGACCGAAACACAACCTGTTCCCTTTGTCTCTCTCATGTTGAATCAGATGCTCACTTATTTTGGGAGTGTGCCTACACCAAAGAAGCATGGAATCCAATTCTAGCTAGGTTTTGCATGGTCTCTTCAAATATGGATTTTTATTCACTGCTTATCTCAAAAGGTCTCCATCTTATAGATAAGAATATCCGAAGGCTATGGCAAACTGTACTTCCTTTATTTTGTTGGTGCACTTGGAGGGCTAGAAATGAGAGGATTTTTCAAATAAACAAATCACTCCGCAGCAACTAGCAGCTAATGTCGCATTTTTTACCATCTTTTGGTCAGGTAACTCCACTAAGAAGCAGGCAAAAGTTGTCCATGTCACTGCTATTCACCTGGGGTTGCAAGAGCTTCAAGCCCACATCTCTGATATGGTGGGAGATAATTTCGGGGGAGGGAACTGACACTGGTTTCATATCCTTTGCTCTTCTATGTATATATTTAGTTTTTGGATTTTCCTAGCCACCACACCAGTTTGGTGTCTTTTGGGTTGTCTTTCTTCGGTGACATCCTCACCTCCATTCTCTATTTATTTTTTGGTTCTCTTTCAGCTAGGATGGTTTGGGAGGACCTAATCACTCCTTTCCAGGTTTCATGAGAATCTCTGATCCTGGAGGTAGTGATTCCTCCTCCAAACTATACCAAGGCTCATTTTGTAATGATCTATCAGTTATATACATATATGATATGAATGAATAGGGCTTAAAGCCCTATTTTCCGTCAAAAAAGCTAACGTTTTGAGCTTAAGTTGGTTAATTTGTCACCTCTTGTTAGTTTTTTTATTTACCTGACACCCTAAGTATAGTCAAGCACAAAACTCACCACATCGGTCTTTTATGGGTTGAGACCTGGATCCACAAAATAATGTTTTCTTTTTTATTTTTCAAATCAATTTTAAATGTACAACAAAATTTTGAGAGAAAACTACTGGTCCATATTGAGCTCCTAGAACTGAGATGGGATTCCTCATAATATTTTCTAATATCTAACGAAACTTGTTATAGAAATTAAAGAATAGCCGGTGTTATGTTCAATATATAGACAATGTAACAAATTACATATGTTATGTGCACCTAATTTTAAATGATTCAAGGCGTCAAATCGAAAAAGAAAATTAAAACAGCAGGAGTTGCCATGAAAATTGTTATGACAATAATTATGCCAAGTATTAACCCTCCTCTGGAGTCGAGACGTGTCCTACATCAGCACTAATCAACAGATCGACTCAGTCCCTAGCCAGAGCGACACTGCACCACAAGCACTCGTCCTTTCCCTAACTAGTCCGAGTCGAGTCAGACTCTCGCTCGACCTCATCATTCGAATAGATTCCCCTCATTCGTTCAAGGCCGGGTCGACAACTTGCGAAATCGACTAGAAAGGTGGTGCTTGTCGACCTGCCCGCAGATCCTAGACAAAAAGCATCCTCACTCTACCGCCGCACACTGACCCAAAGCCACAACCAGCGTAGTCGACTAGAATGGCGGTATTTGTCGCCTCTCCGATAAGGCGAGCCAGAGAATGGTGCATCCTCGAGCTCCCCGCCAACAGTTGATTGCCATCACATTAAATACATGATCAGAGTCATCATTACTCCTACCCCAAAGTCTTTATGATACATCTGGACCTCGCCACACCACGCCTAGTCACCATCGATAAACGCTTGGGTGACTCAGCGTAAACACACCAGAAGCAAAAGCCTACAAAGTCAGCCTACCCGACTCTACTTAAGTTACCCATTTACCCTTGGGGATCCGCTATAAAGGAAAGTGATATCTCGCCGTAAAAAGTACGCCCTAGGAAAACTCTCAAACTGCTATCTTCTCCACTCAAGCTTTACACTAACTTGACCCTGGATGAACCATCTGAGATCCCAACCACCCTTAGTACTCTTTCATGCGGATCAGCTATCGGTTAAGGTCCGCCAGCCTCAAGAAGTTGGAGAACCCCACATCCCTCATAAACCCGAGATATACTTAATCTTTGATAACCAACGCCAACAAAACTATAAAACTTATAGGGTCTATTAGAAAAATGTCTAAAATGATAGACCCACTTTATATCACGTGATTAAGTAATAGACCCAATGCATTCATTTCTATTGTAGATAGATTCTGGATTCTCACCTGTAGTTTCCTCATTTAAGTTAATTATATGCAATAACCATTATCAAGTTTATAGTAAGAAAGTAAGTTTACGAAACTTATATATTTCAGTTTATGACAAAACAACCATAACATGAAACTATAATGAAGTTAAGATTATTACATGAGTTTTATCTCACCAACAGAACTAAGGGGTCTATTCGCAATTTTGCGATGGTACATGAGTCTATCCGCAATTAACTCAGAAAACAACCCATCTTCAAACTTTCCACAAAGATTACTTCCCTTTATCCAATATCTAACTAACAAACTTCTCTCAAAAAAAAAAAAAATTCTAACTAACAAACAACTGTGTACAAGATTAAGCTATCACAAACGTCCTCATCATCCTCTGTCTTCTTCCTGATTCCAAGCAAAAGCGTAACTCCTCCTAACTCCCAACTAGTCCACTTGCTCAGTGGCTCACCCAGTGTCTCTATCCATTTTCTCCAAGTTCATCTGCACCTTTATTCAACTTGACACCCCCAGCATTCCCTTTTGCGTCTATATATTGTATACTCTTCTATACTATCTTCAATTCGCGTTTTTGCGTCTATATATTGTATACTCTCCTATTCTAACTTCAATTCGTCGAAGCCGCCAGAGTTCATCAGTTACATCTGTAAGTCAGTTGCAACTCAGTCTTCACCATGCAAATTAATTATATGAATTATTAGTATATGTGATGTTTATGCACGTGGAATTTGAGAACATTTTCGTTCATTTTAGCTAGGAGCGCGTGTTCAAATGAGACTGCAGATTTTGGATTTAGTTAGCTAGGGAAAACAAAGATGTCATTTTCAAATGTTGATGCCAGCTAAGTGCTATTTAATTGAATTTTCATCCTTCGTTTGTTTTTGTTGCCAGATGGGTTTTTTTTTTTTTTTTTGTTAAACGCATATTTATAGTGTAATATGTACGGACTAGGCACTGTACTAAGATTCTGGATGTTTATTTATAAAATAAAGACAGAGCAACGTGTATTGCATTGCCAAGTCCAAGCAAAATTTTGATCCTTGTAAGTGATTATGTCAATATTTGAAAAATAAAGACCATGGTTTATTAGTCCCAAGCATATTCCAAAGCTAATTAGTATAATCTAATTAAAGTACCCAATTGAGATATTCAGAGATCATTCAAAGTTAGAGTGTGTGAATAAGACTTAAAATCTATGGAAAATATTGATCCATGTAAGTGATTATGTCAATATTTGAAAAATAAAGACCATGATTTTTCTTTTATTTGATGGAAATAAAGACCACGATTTATTAGTCCCAAGCATATTCCAAAGCTAATTAATACAATCTATATCTATATCTATATCTATATCTATACTACTATAAAAGAGATTGGGGTGTTAAAACTTTTAATTTTCTTTTTGCCCTCTCAAATTTTGATAAATTCTAACTATGCCATTATCTCTAATT
The DNA here is from genome assembly GCA_012295165.1 of Asparagus setaceus. NCBI lineage: Eukaryota > Viridiplantae > Streptophyta > Magnoliopsida > Asparagales > Asparagaceae > Asparagus > Asparagus setaceus. Next base: position 23,477 of record WHSE01000057.1, on the reverse strand, counting down.
AATTTTTATTAAATAAATATAACCTCTTATTAATTATGCACCTTCTCACCTTCCTAAATAATTATAACAATTAATTGTTTAAATAAAATAATTTATAAAATAAGTATTGACAATTATTAGTAGTAACCAATTAAATTATTATAATAATTATTTATGAATTATAATAAAATAATTAAAATAATTGTATAAATAGAATAATATATTACTAAATACTATTAAGAAATATACTATAATTCAATGAGCAATAAAATAAATAGAATAAATTTTGAATCCCATAAATAGTGTAATTATTTTAATAATATCACATAAATTATGAATTACACTATTTATTTAGTATTATATTATTAAATAGATTAAATAAATAATTTAATATTATTTTTAGAGTATTTTCTCAAAGATTATTACATGATACTGAATAATCTATACTTGGTAATGATTGAAAACTAACCTTTTACAAAAAAATTATTTAATATTTATAATAGTACTATTAATTGTTAATGATAGTATAATAAAATATTTATAGTACTAAATTATTTAAGAGCATAATTAAAAAATTAAATTAGTTAAATATTTTATAGTATATAAATAGTATAATTATTTTAATAGTATTACTTGAACTAAGAATTATAATATTAAATAAGATAAATCATAGTAAACCCTCACTAACTTTCAAAGATTTTGTAGTAAATAGACCCTATGAACTTTCAAAATCACACTAAACCCCTAATAACTTTTGTAGAAAGCCCCAATATCTTTTAGATAAATTACACCAAACCCCAATAACTCTCAAAATGTATTTTTATGCCATTTTCTCGTTCTAATTTATAGGGTTATTTGCAAAATTCGAAAGTTATTGGAGTTCTCCTTTGAAATAGAAAAATCATTAGGGATTTGGTGTAATTTTGAAAAGTTCATAAGGGTTTAGTGTAATTTACCCTATTAAATAATTATAATGAGATGTAACTATTGCAATATGTTGCGTGTATCAAGTGTAACTATCTCTAAAGATCGAAAAGCTAGCAAGATTAATGCAATTTTAGTTAATTTAGAGTTAGTGGATAGACATATTTAAGAAAACTTATAGAATTGACATTTTATTTAAGAATAATTTTAGATCCGGGGACTTATTTAAAAAGGTTAATAATCAGGCATCATTATAAGAAAATAATTCAATTACAATAACTACACAATAATAATTAATTCATACATTTCTTTTAAGCAATCTTATTATACAATTTTATTTATTAACACATAGTTTTACTATTCAATAAAAATTCAAAGTTTAATAATGTACGTTCACGTGCAAGTCGAATTACAGTATCCAATTGAGATCTTCAGAGATCATTCAAAGTTACAGTGTGGGAATAAGACTTAAAATCTATCGAAAAGGACAAAGAAAGGAGAATACATAGACGTTACGTCAATTTAATTGAAGTCAATTTAATTAGTGGGAACTGAGAACATATAAAGCTACTTGTAAGAAAAGCAGAGTAATTATAATTTTTTGGGTAGTTGAGAAGTGAAAATAAAGATCCAAAATCTAAAGGTGAAGATCAAAACAGTCCATGTAAGTACTTTTGACTGCCATTCATTCTCGACTTGTCGTTTTTCAAAGGAGCGAAACCTCCACGGTTGGGAATAAAAAGGCGAGGAATTTATCATTTTCCTCTAGCTTAACGTCTCTAGTAAATTGGTAGGTGCGAGAAGTAAAATTGCTAAAAAAAATATCCGGGGATTGTATGTAAAAAAGATATTTTGTATGATGTTATATGCATTTTTTTATCTTCTAAGTTTCTTGGCTATAAGAAGTTTGTTATATAGAAGATTAAGAGTCGAAATGATCGGCTACTACATCCATTGCGCCTCTATTTGAAGTTTAAGTACCAAGTTCAAGCAACTACTAATAGAAAAACATTGTCAAATGAATACCCTAATAAATTTAAAAGAAAGAGATCACGTAGTGAAACTTATAAAATTGATACATGCTAATAACTATAAGCATGTATCTCATTGTTTCAGCATCAGATGTACCACTAATTTATCTTGGATATATAAAATAATAAAAATAATTGGTATTAATAGGGAATTCTAGAGGTCCAACTCAAAATGTCTGCGTCCAATTTGGACTCACCTAGAAACCAACCTGGATGGTCCATAGAATATTGACCTCCTGTTAACTATCTATAATGAAGTGGACCCTGGTTCCTGAACTGACCCGGCCCACTTCAACATCAAATTTGTACTTTTCCATGATTTAGTAGTTTCTTAGAAAATCCACAGCAAAAAATAAACACGTGGAATTTTCAATTATCTTATTATACCATCCATCATTATATTAGGACTTCTGCCTTTAAAAGTATCAGCACAAACAAGTTAATCTCAGAGCTAGCTTCTTTCCATTGGTGTTATTGACGAATCTCTGCCTCCTGATCACTAGTCTTCAAGCTACTGAGTACAGAGTTCCAGCAAACTTGGATAACTGAATCACTGTTTTTTTTTTGGTGAGTTCTAATTTCAAGTTATGAAGAAAATTCTTTTTCCCTTGAGAATATGGGATTGTTGTGCCATTAGGCATTACTATTACAAAGATACCAAAAGATTTCATTTCTCTTATGTCTTGTTCTTGGTATCAGCTTTTGATATCTTCTCCCTCTATTGGTTTTTTTTCTCGTTCATATTCAGACATAACTGTAATGAATGTGCCTCCTCTCCGCGTATTGTTTTGAAGTTTCAGAAGTCTTAAAGAAAAAAAGAAAAGACAACCACTTATCGTATTATTTTCAGTTATGTTTCAGGCCGGCCTCAGATCGAATTCAACATGAGTCACTTTTTGTGTTGATTGAAAGGAAAATGAGTTACAGGCTGATGAATCATTCACTTGGGCATATAGATTCTCTATAATTTAGGAAAGTATCTCAGAGTATCTCTTTGTTTATCCTCACTTATGCACTTCCTTTTGTTTTATGTGCAAGGTTGCATCTATATATAAATGTTGTTTGAATCAAAGTCTACAATGAAATGGACAACTTTGATCTCAGAGGAGTGTTTTTTTTAAAATTTTGTGAATAGAAACTTACAATGAATATAGAAGTAACATATGGCTTGATCTGTAGTCTAAAATTTTGTATAGACCTGATCAAATGCATTTCAACTGTAGGGACAATTAAGATATCAATTATTCTTCCGCATTCAATTTTAAGCAACGTGTTTAAGTGAATTCTAACTCCCAACTCCTTTCATGGTGTAGGTATCTCAATATCAATGGAGACCAAAGTCCATGAGGACTTAACAAAGCAGGGTCTCCTGAAGAGTTTCTATCTATTCAAATTTCATCTAAACCAGTAACTGTTCTTGATAAAGTTGAGAGTGGCAATAACACAAATCATCAATCTCAATCAACGGTCTCTAACAGTCCTAGAGACAAAACATGTAGCAAAGTAAGATCCTAATTCATGCTCAATGAAAATTGAATGATGAATCATTTTATGCAACAATTTTGAGGTTTAGTCTTTAATTGGTCTTTTTTTCTTTTTCTTTTTTTTTTTCCCATATTATTCAGGAATCCAATCTGTATTCTCTTTCTATTACTATGCCATCCTCTCCTTCTGGACTTCACTATGCACAAGCAAAAAGACTCATGTTATCTAATGAAGGAAAGCCCCCGTCTCCTCAGACTCCTTCAGCAAGTTCATCCGAGTCTCACCAAAGAATGTTCCGGAGTTCTAGCACAAAGGATAAACGTTTTGACTCTTTCAAGACTTGGTCAGGGAAACTCGAGAGACAAATTTCGAACTTGCGTGGAATCCCTCAAGAACCTGATATCGAGGCTGATGGCATTTCTGAAATACCCAAAACTGAGCATGTACCAGAAGTAGACCGCTACTGGCTGCCCTAGAAGGCCCTGAACTCGAAACACTCAGGGTATGCAATCTCTTAACTTCTCCATTTTGGCACGCTTATTATGTATGTTAACTTCTTGAAAATTCATGTGCAGCCATCCGAGGTTTCGGTTCTTCCAGCAGACAAGAAATGGCCATTTCTTCTTCGTTTTCCTATATCAGCTTTCGTATGTGCCTTGAGTAAACAGTCAAGCTATGTTATGGAAGACTATAGCTGAGCACAAATCCTTGTTTTCTCCACATATATGCCTGAAGTTCAATCTTGTTCTCTGGTTCATATCTCTTGCATTAACAGTCATTGTATCGATTATCTACGGTCTGAAGGTAATCTTTTACTGCGGTTCGAGAGAGTATTATCACCCGATTAGGGTAAATTTTTCTTCACCGTGGATAGCTTGCCTATTTTAGCAATTGGAGTGCCACCAGTAGTTGCAGTAAATCTTAATCCTATCCTATGGTATGTACTCATGGCTCCAATATTTTGCCTTGAGATCAAAATCTATGGGCAATGGATGTCTGGAGGAAAACGGCTATCGAAAGTGGCAAATCCTTCAACCATTTATCGATTGTGGGGAATTTTGTTGGTGCTTTGCTTGGTGCAAATATGGGGCTTAAAGAGGGGCCTCTCTTCTTCTTTGCTGTTGGCTTAGCTCATTATCTGGTTCTGTTTGTGACTCTTTATCAGAGACTTCCAACAAATGAGGCACTGCCCAAAGATCTTCATCCAGTGTTCTTTTTGTTAGTCGCAGCACCAAGTGTTGCTTGTGTTGCATGGGCAAAGATCACTGGTGATTTCGACTACGGGTCAAGAATTGCTTATTTCATCGCAATGTTCCTCTATGCTTCACTTGTAAGGCATATTATCATAGTTTTATGGGTTAATTGCGGATAGACTCCTTTTTTTTTAATGGAGACAAGGATAGACTTCTTTTACTATCACCAAATTGAACTTACTATCCTGTAGTTTTATTGTTGCAGATAGACCCCTGAGTGAAATGTTTTGACCCTCAGGTTCTATCTGTAATAGTAGATTTTCACTCAGGGATCTATCTGCATAATAGAATTATCCGCAATTAACCCTAGTTTCATTGCAGTTGATCATTGATTTTATGGCGTCTAACTTGCTTGTTCCTTTTTTTTTTCCTCTGTGTATGCAGATTGTGAGGATTAATTTCTTTCGAGGTTTCAGGTTTTCATTAGCATGGTGGGCTTATACATTTCCCATGACAGGGGCAGCAACCGCAACAATTAGATATTCAATGAAAGTTACAAACACGTTCACTAAGTCGCTTTCTATTGGACTCTCTATGACCGCTGCCTTCATTGTCCTGGCTCTTTTTGTTGCAACAATGATCCATGCCTTTGTTCTTCACAATCTGTTTCCTAATGACATAGCAATTGCCATCACAGAGAAGAGACCTAAGTCAAGTAGGAAACCTAGGCACCTGAAAACAGCAAGCTCGGCTCGAAGATATAGAAGTTTCTGTCAGAAGTAATGAACAGAAAAGTTGAGTTAATGACAACATGATCATTCTTTCCCTAAAATGGTTATGCTATGATTGGATCCGTTGTTTCGGTTAAAAATTAAGGAGTTGATTTGGAAATGAAGATTGCATCATAATTTGAAGGATTGTGTCTCATTCTGATCAATTGGTTGGTTCAAGAATAAGGCACTTTTGTGTTTGGTCTTTGACAGCCTTAAAGGGTAGAGGCCAGCCAAACCACAAGAGCTGCAAGAGGTCTTCACGCTTGTGTACAGTAAAACTTTATGTTGTTTCTATTGTTAGCTATTGGTAAAATGTGTAACTTGATCTGAGGTACTTTGTTTCAGGGGAATTATGTGAGTGCATAGCATGTAAATAAAGTTAAATCAAGAGTTATTTCTTCGTTCCTTGCATCAAATTGATATAAAAAGTAATTGTCTAGAGTGAGAATCAAACTAGAAAAGCATTGATTTGATCGCATGAAATTTGCTATTTTGGTTTTATAGTCTGTACAAAGACAAAAAAGATAGGTGAATACAATGAAAATAGACGCACACAGATACTTCAGGAGATCAATATTGAAAATTTCAAATAAGCAAAACAGATGATTGAGGCGTAGTCTGAGAATTGTCTGCAAATTAAATTCCTGACGTTCAGTAACTGACAATAATTAAACAATTGTTTACAGTAGTCACTTTTAAGAGGAGGTTTCCAGTAATATTCCGTAAAATGTAATTTCAGAAAATATTCCACACAGTGACATAAAATGGTGGGAACCAAGAGTAAGAATATTGTCTACCCTCCAACTTTGACATAATCATAATGATATAGTTTGCCTTGTTTACTCAAAATATATAAGAGCCAATGTCCATATATCGTATCTACCATCATGAAATATTTTCCTGTTGATTTTTCGCGCTTAGTCCCTCACGGCTCTCAAGCTAATCAAAGGAGCTACAAATTCAAATAAATAATCGTTTTTCTTGTAAAGGTAACACAATTTTCAGTCACAAAGTGTTATATACATTTCATTAATTTGATTTTTTGCATCTGGTTTTGAATTTGTGTTGATTAATTTTAAGAGAATACATTTCTCCATCTGCAGCTTCATGCGCTACATAAGCAAAGATTAGCTTTTATGAATTTTGTTTTGACGGTGGTAAGTTCTTTCATGCATTTTTCAACTCTTTTGATGTGCATCCTTGAATCACAGACCAAGGTTTCTGATTTTGGTGCAGAGCTGCCAGTTACTTTCATTTATTTTCTGACCTTTGCTTTGGTGACTTTATTAGTATAATTAAGCATATAATAAAATTGTGTTTATTCAAAACTAGATATTCATCTTCCTACTAAACATGAAAGAAAAATGAGCTAGGTATGGCGTGTGCACGTGCATAGGCTGAAACAGTGGCTCTGTTCTGAGCTTGATGTGTTCTGCCTTTCTTTTTGATATTTTTTGGGTTAATTGTGAATAGACCCCCTGTACTATCACTCAATTGCTAATAGACCCCTATAGTTATATTTGTGCAAATAGACCCATTGAGAGAATTTTTTTGACTCTTAAAATCATTAAAAAGATTTTGAGGATACGGATAGACTCTCTATAGTTCTATTGGTGAGGATAGACATTAGCGGAGCCAAAAATTTAGGCTTCGAGGGGCCAAGAATTGACACACATAATTTTCCTCTTATTTATTTAATTTAAAAAGGAAACTAATTTCAAACGAAAATTTGAATATTAATATAACAATACAAAACGATAAAAGAAAGAGAACTTAAATAAAATACCCTTTAAGAAACATATGCCATGCACATTTTGGTATCAAATTCCTATGTTTATATCTATGGTAAAACTTCTTACAAGTTCCTTTTCAATGTGAACAGCAAGTCGCTTACAATAAACCTATCACCAATCGCAAAATCTTGTTTTCACATTTTCATAGCGAAAAATGATCGCCTCCGATAATGGCATAAACATGAAGTTGTAAAACAAAACAAACTGTAGGATCCGGATAACTATACGCATGCAATAGAGATAATCTACAGCTAGATTATGCATAACTGAAAATAAGAAACCCTCACATGCTTTCTAGTAAACATAAATAATAAGTTTAGGATTTACCAAATTGACCGTTTCTGTAGGATCGCCACACCTTTCTTGATCAACGGCCAGAGGGCGACCACACCGTGCAACCGGTGAGAAGCCCTCGCATATCACCCCGCGACTGCCGCATAAAGCACGAGCTCGAACGGAGAAGGAAATGATGGCTATATGAAGGTTTATGGTGTATTTTTCTCTCCCACTCATCATAAAAAACTCTATATCTATATATAAGGGCTTAGAGATAGAATCCTACACTCATTAAGATTATGAATATCTTATCTCAAAGATAAGATATTATCCACCCACTTATTTGGGTGCCTATTGTTTGGGTCGAAAGTTGTTTCCATTGTAAAACTTGAGAAAATTATACTTTTGATTCTCAGTTACAAAAGAAATTTAAATAACTCTCTCACAAACTCGAACAAAAGACACTACAAGTGTAGATCTCTTGTTTTCGTGGGACTTTGCCTCGCGTCGGGACGCAATCCGGACCACCGAAGCATCGTCGAATCGACGGGTTTAGTTGATGCTTCGCAAAGGAAACAAGAACTTAAGCAAATATCTTAGCAAGGTAAGATATCTACTTCTCAAGAATAAGTCAAAGCTTAAACTCGAGGAATCTCGCGGTGGATCGTGTTCTTAAACTCCGAAGCTGGATCTCGATTGCCCCTTTCGATAGCCACCCCGCCCAAGTGGACGTAGGAGGGTATTTATAGTTTTGGGAACGCCTCCCAAGAAACACAAGTGTCATAAGTGCCCAACATTTGTAGTTAGCGGTACCGAGCCGCCGCTAAGCTGCCTCGCCACGGGCGCAGGTGGCATCGGTACCGGCCGGGCGGCGAGGATATGGGTCACCGCTAATCGGCAAGGCGTGTCGCCCCTCCACCTGTTGTAACGGTTTCGCCGCTTTTTAGGCACGATTAAATGCCCTAAAATCACTTAGTGGGCGTATTTTCGCGGTAACCGCCATTAAAGTATCTCAACGCTCTCGCTGATAAAGTCAAGTGGGCCCCATCGGCATTGATTTAGACCCTTCAAGAGCTCGCTTCAAGTATTCGGTGTTCACTTTGGCGAGACACAGTAAGTGTTCGCCTATAGCGAGACACATCAAGGTGTCTCGCCGTATGGAGGCACAAACAAGTGTCTCGCCGTGGCGAGGCACAAACAAGTGTTCCCGCCGTGGCGAGGCACCAACAAGTGTCTCGCCAGGCAGAGTAACAAGTGTCTCGTGACCGTAGCGACACAATCTTCCCATATGTTGACTTCTTGAGATTTCAACGACGTTGTCCTTCGATCTTCTCATAATTTAGTCATATTTGGGATTCTTCACAATTTTGATGCCTACAGATACCCTCCTAAGTTTTCGACTGTATTTTATCGAGGGTCCGGAATACTTTGGATAAGATGCTCTTGCTTCGCTCATGTTGAACTTTGTAGAAGAGGCCCTGTTTTGCTTCAGCCAAACCTCGGTACGCGATGTCGCTATCCATATTCTGAGTTCAATAACTGTTGCATTTGTATTTGAATGGATTGAAATGTCGAAGTCGATTTTGGACTAATCATCTTCATCTTGAAAGTCACCACTTGGGTTGCAATTGAGATGCCTTGAGAATCATTCAGAGAAAAAGCGTCGTCTGGTTTTCTGAACATCAGATTTCCAGGAAAGCTTCTATATGGAATATGGAACCGATTTGTTTTGAATATACTGCCTTGAGCCTCAGAGTTGCCGAGACAGTTTGGAATTGTGTCTTCTCTTGGGGCGAAAACTAACCCGTTGTGTCTTTTCTTGGGGCGAAAACAAACCCGTTGTGTTTTCTCTTGGGGCGAAAACGAACCCTGTTATTGGAGTAGACCTCTCATTCATAAAAGGAATCAAGAGGGGATTTTGATTATGGTTCTAACTGTAAGAAGGTTTGACTAGGATAGGAATTTTTGAGACAATCCTAACTGTCGGAAGGTTTGATCGCTCAATTTAGAAGTGGACCTCTCGTTCATGGAAGGAATCGAGAGGGGATTTTGACCGTGGTCCTAACTAGGAAGTTTGACCAGATAGGAATTTTTAGACAATCCTAACCGCCGGAAGGTTTGATCGCTCAATCTGAAGTGGACCTCTCGCTCATGGAAGGAATCGAGAGGATTTTGACCGTGGTCCTAATGTAGGAAGGTTTGACCAGATAGGAATTTTGAGACAATCCTAATCAGGAAGGTTTGATCGCCAACCCGAAAGTGGACCTCTCGCTCATGGATTATCCACCCCAGCCTTTGCAAAACCGGGCTGCATTCATTTAGAATAGTTTATACTCATATTCCTATTGGAGTAAGAAGGAGAAGCAGCTTAACCTCTTGTACTCATCTGAGGAGGGTATCATTCTTTTATTTCGCTGCTAAGACGGCCACCAAGGCTTGGATGATGGCCTTGAGAGCTAAGCAATCCTTAGTATGATGGAGGATCCTCCTGTGGTACGCACAGTATTTAGGGTCCGAAGTCTTGTCAGCCTCCTCCTAAGTGGCAACTTGATTTTGTTGTTATCAAGGAGGTGTTTGAAGATGATCGGAACTTCTTCGCCTCCGAAGAGTATGTCCCTGAGAATTCTCGATAGAAGCTTTTTAGCGCCGTCGTTGTTGCGACGCTTGACCAACAATACAGATGCCTTTCCTCTATTACGAGAGGAAAATTTACCGAGGGTCACCACCTTTCTCTTTCAACTTTCTTCCTTTGAGGAAACGTCGGCTTGTTCTCCTCATATTTTCAGATCTTTCCATGTAGTTGGATGACCCCATGACTTCCAACAATTCTATAGAAAGATTGTTGTGGCAAGTCTTCAATATGAACTCTTCAAGAATGGATCTCGCATTCATAGCTTTATTGCGGAAGCTTTAACGAAAACAATCAATCGCTCTCCACTCTTCTCGCTTTCATCCAAGATGGTTCCAATCGAGACTTCGTGTCGCCATCGAAGAAGTTGTTAAGGAACAAGCTTTCTATATCATTCCAAAAGTTGATGCTACCGGCCTTGAGTCTTCGATACCAATGGCAGCCCGCCAAGGGTTCCAACGAATGACCAATCATCAAAGGGTCATTTCCAGATCACCCCAAATGAGACTTGAAATAGATCAAGTGTCGTGATAGCTAACCTCTCCCGCAAAAGGTGTGAAATTAATCAAACTGAATTTCAAGGGTAAGGGATTGAATCCCACTCTCTGATATGGACACGGATACCACCTTTTGACTTCTCGTATGGACATCAAAGCATTGATTTTATCTTCAAGCTCTTTCATCTTTTCGCCATCATCCTCCCCTTGTTTTGGATTACTTCCAATAGGAAGAATTGGACCATTTCCACCTTGAGCACCGTGATTTCTTTGGAGTTGTTGATCAGAATGTGTTCATCTATCTCCAATCACCTGCCTCGATATTATGGGCATTATGGTGGGTAACTCCACCTTGTTGATGGATTCAGTCAGTAGATGAGGCGCTTGATTTTACAATCCCTCATCTGCTGGCTAGCTCCATCTCCGCTTTCATTTCGCCTTAAGCTCTCTTTGGCTAAGGCTTCTTGTAACATTTGAGCTAGGGTTTCGGTGTAATTGCAAAAGCTTCTGGATGGCGACCAACACTTGACATTGTGTCACGGAAGCTATCGCCGAATTGATGTCGGAAGCTTCGCCATCGATGACTCTCCTCATGCATCCTTCTATAGTCGGCGCTGTAGCTCGCATTGTAACCGGTGACATTCTTCGAGAAATCGAGACCCAACCTTTCCTCCGTGAGTGAAGTCGATCTCGTGATCCGCCGCCGCCCTTTCCTTTATTCACCATGTTGATAGTCACTTGAAAACTCATCAAATTGATGGATGATCTCTTTCTTCTTCGGTCGCCTCTTGACTGGAGCCAGATCTTCCGTCGATGGGAAAGCCGCTCAATCATCAAGCTCTTTGTGGGTGAGCGCTCGACTCGAAACGTGCACATCCCGATAACAACGCCTTAATCAATTTTGCACATGAGCAAGAACAATCTATTTCGCCGATCGTCCCTTTCGTGTTGCCACCCCTACCGATGATGTGATTGGTGTGGGTTATTGCAAATAACATTTCCACCCCGGATGTAACTTGATTCTTGACCGGAGGACAAGTCTTTGGGGCATCGACTATGAAGTTGCTGCGATGAATAATAAGCGCTGATCGCCTTTAGTGACTTTGCTAATCACACGCCAGAAGCGCTTGAAAAATACTTACAAAATCCCTGCCAACTCGGACGGGAGTCGGCGAATGACAACCCATCGAATGATACGACGTCGAACTCGACGGCCAACCTACGCGCCGCAAGCACCGGCAAACCGGACTTGAACGGACGATCGGATTTCGTGACCGCTGAACCGAACGAACCAAGAATTAGTCCCTAATCAAGTACGGACGAACCCAAACCCAGAGACCGAGAAAACGCTAAAGGCGAAAAATCCAAGGAACGATGCTGGCTCTACCCAGTGGTCGAGGGTTTCTGTTTATCATCGAGCCGAGGCCACCTGGGCCAACTGCCGAGGTGCTCTGCCAAGGGGCCGTGGGAGGCGCCTACCACCATGGTCGAAGCCAGCCACGCCTCCCCATTGTATAAATAGGGGGTCTTGTTGGTTGGAGGAGGGATTTTTGGAGCGGGCTTCCATTGATTTTGGGATCTTTCAAAGGCTCGAACTTCAAGAGTTCTTTATGAGACCCACGAGTAATCGGCGACCGCTCTCGGCAACGGCAGCACAAGTCCACCAACGCCGATCTTCAATCAAAGGTAACCCAATTGGTCGAATCCACAGATACCCTCTAGATTAAGCTTCGCCTTAATCTCGTGGATAGCGCCGGATTTCTCCTAGTAGATCTCACTCCGCCTGCATCCTCTCCTTCGCGGAGTGTGATCCTCAGCGCTTCGCTTCCTTCGCGGAAACGAGCCCCTTTACATTTGTAGTTCCAAAACCGGTCTCTACCGATCGGATTGCGCGGTGGTCCACGGACACAATAAGTCCCTAAGACAGTAAAGAACCCACGCAAGCGAGGATCCGATATAACAGAGATCCGTGTTTGTTCACAAGGATAAAAGTTGTAATCTTTTTGATTTTCATTGTAAGCCTTAAAATAAAAGGCTTATATTTCTCTTTGAATTTGTTTCAGCGATCAAGTTTGTAAGCAAGTTCAAATCAATGACAATCATCCCAACTTTTACCGCCAACAAGCCGGGCGACCATTAGGAGCCACCGCCTCAGATCGGAGGTCGTCAGGCCGCAACCGGATCCTTATCCCGTGGAGGAAGAGGTCGAAGTTCGAAGTTCACCAAGAGAAGTTCGAGGAGTACTTGTCCTCACTCTCATCCAGTTCCCCTCCGCCTCAAGAAGGACTCACTGAGGAGAACCCGATGGGCCTCTCGGTAGAGCCCGGACGGCGAGTCCAACCCCCGCCGCCACTGTAGCGAAATCCCCTGCTGCCTCAAGTCCAACTACAACGGCGCCCGAGATGAACGCCGATGACGCGCCCGCACTCTCCAAGCGAGCCCGCCAAAGGCGACGATGAGCATGGCGCGCAAACTCGCCAAGGCCATGCAATCCACGGATGGGGTCCGCTATGAAGCGGATCTAAGGTCCAACTCACGCAGAGGCTTCACCTCAAGTGATCGATTTATCCAAGCCGCCAACCGACGAAAGTGGGTCCGTCAAACGGAACCTCCACACTTCAGAGCGGATCCGGGCGCCAGCGCACTTCCTGCTAAGCACGAAGCTTGGTGCCAGCTCGTGAGTTAAAGAAAGAAGTGGCAAAGAAGCCACCAACGCACCGCCAGTTTGAGGCCCAAGTCTAATGGTGCCCCAACCTCGCTACCCACACTCGCCTCGCCGCTTAAGCCGAGGGATGGCGCTGTAAATCCAACGCCAAAGTCCAGACCGACGCCTCAAAGACAAGGCATGCTCAGATTCAATCGGTGAAGCCAACTCCCGTACCACCACCACCAAACCGACTATCAAGGATCGCCTCTGTTCTCGGAGAGAATCACGGGTCACTCCTCATGCGGAGGTCGCACCCAAAGACAAAAGATTCCCGCAGCTTCTATCGGATTGAAAATCGGTCCAGAGTCCGCCGAGACTTCGCCCACATCCGGGAAGTCTAGGCGAAGTCACTTTCGAAGCTTCATGGATTGACCCGCCCCTGGAAGGAGACATTTCATCCGGCGATGAGGACGTTATACCCGAGAGATCACGCCGACATACGGCAGTTGCTTCGATACACACACACCGATGAGCAGTACTACCGCGGCAAGGAGTACGAAAATCAAGGGATTCCCCAAATTGACGCTAGCCATGCTTGTGCTCCAGTCTCATCAAGACGATGCTCTCGAGTGCAATTGCCATCAAGAAGCTCCAAAGGGTGTCGGCCTTCCGCAGACTCACCACGAGATGCCGAGACCTAGGACAAGGCGATTCCGAAAAGGATGATCTCCGAGAGGGTGAGTTGCCGGAGGTCACTAATAATATGACCGAAAGAATCATCGTCACACGGCTATTCCCAACAGACGCACAACGGCCGACTCGCTTATGTCCGACTATCCGACGGTCCGACATATAAGTCAAGGGGTTACCCGCGAGGATGATGCGCCGATATTGGCTCGCATCGATCCGATCATACCAGATCTAGCTAAGGGAGCCCCTAAGAAACACTTATGATCGCATGCATCAAGTGGCCAAAATGCTAACGGCGCTGAATAAACAACGGAAAACTTCAAATTAGAAATGGAGTTATGCATCGATGAGAAATGCATGACCAAAGATCCAAGCTTTAACGGCATCGAGGGGAATCAAGTCAACACATTGACGTTGATCAAGATGACACGACTCGGATCGAGGAAGCACCGTGAAGATGATAACCCTCCCGAACCATCGACCGCTGTTCATGAGAACGAAGATCAAAGATTTGGAGAGCAAAATCAATTCATTGATTTTCGCCAAGAAGTAAAGAAGACAGTATTCCTTGCCCATACCCGAGGGAGTGGGAATCAATCCTACCCGTCAAGTTTAACTTAATAAACTTCACACCATTTGATCGAAGGGTTCCCCGACGCAAAGACTTGATTTATTTCAAGTCACACCTCGGAGTTATTGCAACTAACCCTTGATGGTTCGGTCATTCGCTGGCACCCTTCGTGGTCAGCCAATGGTACCCGCCTCAAGCCGGGAGCATTCACACCGGGACGACATGGAGTCTAGCTTCCTTACCAATTTCTTTGATGATGATACCGAGGTATCGATCGACGCTGTCGACGACGAAGCGTAAAGACGGAGAAACCGTGGACATCTTTGTTAAACGATTCTAACAAGGCAATGAACCGCCGGATCCAATAACAGGAGTTCATCCTCCAAACCCGCCACAAAGAACTTATCAATAGATGTGCTTGAAGCAATGGGTACAAAGACCATCGATAACGTGGAAGGACTTGAAGGTTCGTGAGAGCAAGCCGAGAGATTCCTCAAAAGGAAAAAGGCAGAGAGGTCACCGACGACGGAAGTTCGCGTAACTTTGTCCCACGCGAAAGGGAAAGAGCAAGCCAAGACGGCGGTTAACCAAACGCTCCAACTCCAACCCCAACAACAGCAGCAAAGAAGAATAACAAATGCCGCAACAGTAATACCAACGGCAACCTCACCAAAAATAGGCCTTAGAGCCGAGATTCTCAAGTCCTATTCCTTTAGGGACGACGATTCCTGGCTCTTCAAATATCTTGTGGAAAATAACAAGATCAAGCCTCCGATTCGAATCAAGAGGAGGCGATGAACACGAATGACCCAAGATAATTGCATACCATAGGCCTCATCACCCCACTAAATCCTCGTTTCACTTTAAGAACAAAATCCGTGCTTTAATTGATGTAGGGTCATTACTATGAAGCCGCCCAAAGAGAAGAAGGTCGGAGCGAATGCGGTATCCATAAGTTTTGCCTGTGCCATTGACATGGTTTGAACCCGAACCGTGGTCAAAGTTGCGTTGAAGACGGTGAATGACGACCCACACAAGCAACGCCGAAAGGACTTGTATCGTGATACACCGAATGGCAAAGTCTTGTGGGTCCACCGCACTTACCGGAAGATGAGCAATGGGTAGCCTCTTCTTCAAGAAAAGCCGGCGTAAGGGAAAGGCATGCCATGCTACTCCGCACTCGAGGGAGACGATGAACAGTGGTAACATTCCACCGTCCGGCGGGGAACTCGAAGCCCACGCCACCGTGAGTGGACACGAGTACAAGTACAAGTACCCTAAGTCCCCACCCTAATGCCAAGACGCCTCGTGAGGGGGTACCAACAAACCTCACCGCAGAGAAAGCTAACAGCGTGTAGTCGCCAAGGAAGCTACAAAGAAAGCAGCCGCATGAAGTTCAACTCCCGGCCTCGATTCACGCCTGATTGAAGAGATAAACCGAACTTCGAACTCCATACCGCTGGATGTCATGGCCCAATTAGCCAATATCCCCGAGGATCACTTCTATGAGTCGCCGCTTATCAAAGAGACGAGAGAAGCTCTTCAAGAAGCCCCGCCGATTCGTGAAGTCTTCACTCCGTGATTAGGCCGAGTCCGTAAGAGTCGGCCCAAAGAATGCAACCTTGCGACTAAACACTTCCCCGCATCACCTTTACAAAGGAGGATATGCGACGAGGAATTCCAAGCACGATAGCCGCTATACTTCACCGTATATTGGCTCTAGTGAAGTTAACCGGATCCAAGTCGATCCGGGTTCACTGTGAGCATCATGCCCTCAGGCCTCATGTATCATCTGGAATTCCTACCAAAAGTAGCATCAACTGGCACATGATCACGGATTAACACACTGGGTCCCCCACTTGGTAAAATCCGGAAAGTGCCAAATGGGGACTTAAAGTCCAAGTCACCGCTATGTGATTGACGCAGACTTCCTATAACTTATTGTTGGGTCGACCTTGGATCCACAATAACGTTATAGTCCCGCCTACTCTTCATCGCTGTCTCAAATATGTAGACACTAATAATGAGGTCAAGACGGTGGTCGCGACAAACAACCGCTTAAGGATGGAGAATTATTTCACGATTCTCTCCTCTACTAATGAGTCCAAATCAATCATCTACCAAGGTACGGATACAGCTGAAGAAGCCGACACCAAACCGCTTGGTTATAGTGGAGGTTTTGTTTTAAATGACATTGTACCCTTGTAATCAATCTTGACGATGAAGAATCGCCGATGAACATTGTAATTGGCAAATTGCCGATGAATCAATAAATGACGATTTAGAGTATCCTTTATCTTTGAATGATGTGATAACAGGATTATACAATGATCCAGAGTTGCACCTGCCAACTCGATCATCTTGCTTCACACAAAAGCAGTTCCGGGACTCCTTTGGGACAACACTTGTCATCCCACGAAGATCAAGTAGTGAAAGAGACTTGGTTTACTAAAAGGAGATGCGCCCAACCGAATCATTTCTTTGAAGAAGGTGAAGATGACAATGGGCCTATCCTCCACACATTCAGATATAGTCCAGAAACACTGGGTATCATGAAAAGATGGGGGTATGACTTGACACGAGGGGAAGGTCTATGTTTCGGACGAGGCCCTCGAACCCTCCTAAAGCGCATATGTCCCAAGAGGAAAGCCTGATAACTACTATGCATTTAGAAGGGATTGGGATAATCCTCCTCGAAGATGAATGCTCGTGGTCGATTGATAATAATCCACCCGTGAGGGAGACGACATTCGCCCGACTCTTCGGCTTGGGATTCGACAACGTTCTGAGAAGCTTTCAAGGCTTTGATGTCGAATATGGCCACGATCGATCCCGCTACTATTGAGGGTGATGAAGATATGCCAACATGGGAAGACCCATGGATCCATCAACTCAGAGCAGCTTTGGGATAGGTTCAACAAAGAGAACCCCCACTAAGGATGAGGTAGTCCAGTTAATATGGGTGATGAAGAGCATCCCAAACTCATAAACATCGCAATACCTTCGAAGAAAAGGAAGAGTTGATTGCCCTAATCAGGAGTATATCGATGTATTCACGGAGTTGAGGACATGCCAGACTCGACCCTAATGTGGCAACACATCCTCAACATCAAGGCGGATGTCAAACCTCGCCAAGCAAAAAGACGGTTTCGGCCCACAAATATGGAGGCAATTGTTGACGAAGTGAAGAAACTCATAGAATCGGGATTCGCCGAGGAAATTCAACATCCGGATTGTGGCTAATACGGTCCGGCCATGAAGAAGAATGGTTCGATTAGGATCTGGTCGACTACAGAGACTAAACGCCGCTTGCCCAAAGGATGATTTCCTCGCCAATCACCGACGTCATAGTTGACAATACATGTGGATTCGAGAGGATGTCCTTTATGGATGGCTTTTCGGTATAATCAGATCAAGATGTACCCCGATGACGAAACACACAAATGCCGTAACACTTCATCGGCATATATTGCTACACGGTCATGCCGCTCGCCTCAAAATGCCGCGCAACATACCGACGCGAGCAATGACGAGATTTTCCAGGATCATCTTCGGAAAACGGTCGAATGCTACGTCGACGATTTGGTCGTGAAAAGCCGTGACAAAGGAGATCACATCAAAGATCTTAGAACGGTATTCGAACTCATGCGAACTCATCAACTAAAGATGAACCCTGCCAAATCCTTCCTTGGGATGTCTAGTGGCAAGTTCCTCGGCTTTGTCGTCACAAATAAGGGCATCCACGTCGATCCTGATAAAGTGAAGGCAATTCAAGAGTTGCAACCTCCGAGAAATCTGAGAGAACTCAGGGGGTTACAAGGACGATTGGCGTACATCCGACGGTTCATATCGAACCTATCCGGGAAGTGCCAGCCGTTCTCCAAGTTGAACAAGAAGGGTGTCGTTTATTTGGGACGACGCCTGCCAGAAGGCATTCGAAGAGATCAAGTCGTATCTCGCTAAACCTCCTGTTCTTGTTGCACCGCGGTCGGGAAAACCGTTTTTGATCTACGTCAAGGCAACGGATCACTCGTTAAGCGCTTTACTCCCACGACGATAGCGGGTCACGAACAGTGCGTGTATTACCCGAGCGAACATTAGTCGGTGGCCGAGTCTCGATATCCAATGGTCGAAGCGTGTCTTGTAGTGTTCGCGATTCAAAATGCGGCACTATTTAGTGGATGGACGATTTATGTTATCTCTAACGTAAATCCAACCGATATTTATGACCCAAATGGCCTCGATGAGTTGGCGCTTGGCGAAATGGGCCTTGCTCTTGTCCCAATATGACTTGTATTTCAAACAACAAGTCACCAAAGGACAAGCGATTTGATCTCTACGCCACCGACAACGGATGCGTTGAGCTATATGATGATCTTCCGATGAAGTTCAAGAAGTTAACACTACATCGCACCAACAAATATGGCGATCGTACTTTGACCGAGCTTCTCGATACCAACGCAAGTGCCCCGATGTTCTAAGATTTCCACGGAGTCGGGTTGTCTTGATTTCCGGAGAATCATGTCATGCCCCGTGTTTATTCACTCATCAACCCTGTTCCAATAACGTAGCCGAATACAACGCTACTTATCGGACTTTAGCCAAGGAGCCGGGGTCAATATCTCAAGCGCATGGAGATTCACAATCGATAGTTAAGCAGTCCGGTGACTACGGTTAGGAACCCCGACCGTCCCCTATCATCGTAGCCGCTGAAATGGCGGACTCATTCAAGAATTCTTCATCGAATATATTCCACGCCCAAACGCCACGCGATGCATCAAGGGCGTTAGTCGGTCGTTAGCACAACCTTCCGAGACCGGAGCAATTAGTGACTCGACTCATCAACTTTCGCACTCAATATATAATGGGGTACAAGAAGATAAAGGGCTAGTTACCAAAGAAGTACATGCAACCCAAACTAAGTTGGAGCCCCGAGATTGGCGCTTCCTATCATCGACTATGTTACATGGCATTCTCACGAAGATGAAGGAGAGAGAGTCAATCCGGCCAAGAGCTCCAAGATTCTTCTACAACTGAGACCCGTGATGTTATATCGTCGGGGTATGATGGTCTTTGTTCGGCCTCTCAAACAAAGAGGCAAGAGAGGTCCTTCGAAGCACACGAAGGTGAATGTGGTGCACACCTGGTCCCAAGCTCTACGATCGAATCGAGAATGGGCTACTTCGCCAACGATGATTAATGACGCCGGCACGCCGGAATGCCACGCGTCAAACCACGCTAATTATATGCATCGCCTCCCGGAGCGCTTGCATCCTTCTGCCACATCCTCGCCATTCGAGACATGGGGAATGGACGCCGAGGTCCCATTTTTCCTCCGCCTGGCCAAAGGCGACGGTTTATTCTAGCGATCACCGACATTTGGTGGGCGTGGCAATCCCGCTAAAAGAAGTCAAGGCGAAAGTACCGCCAATTTATCAAACACCATGTCATTTATCGACATGGTGTCCCGAGACGGATCGCATGATGATAATGGTCCCTAATTCATCGCAATTCCTTCATCGTGTTTTGCGAGAAATTCAAGATACAAGATGTCTCCAACAATTTTATAATCCAAGAAGAAATGGATTAGCCAAGCATTCAACAAGACGATCATCAAAATTCATCAAAGCTTGTGAAGAGTAACAAACGAGACCGATGATAAACTCGAGAAGCACTCGGGCATATCGCGACAACGCAGACGCGACGCTAACCGGAGCGACCCCGATTCTCGGTTTACTGTGAAGCGCTTCTCCGCTGAAATTAGATTCGCCACTGCATCGCCTCTTCAATAGAGATGACGATCAAGAACAACATCGTAAACGCCTCAAGAGCTCGAGATGTTAGATGAGAAGCTCGAGGCTCAACAATGCATTGAGTTTTACCAAGCTAGGATGTCGAGGGCTTTCAACAAGAAAGTTCGACAGAGAACCTTTAGAGAAGGAGATTTGGTCCGCCGCCGACTAATCGATAATCCTCACTTCCAAAAGAAAGGTAAATTCAACCTAAATGGGAGGGTCCGCTTGTATAGAAACTTTACTCCAATGGTGCTGCATCAATTACCCAAAGTGGCGACCTGCCATTAATGCCGATAATGGGAAGTTCCCAGAAATACTACCCTTAGTATCTTCGTGATAACCCGCTTTCGACGGAAGTTCTGGATATTTCACCCACTTTTCGAGGATAACCCTAGATTTGTCCTCCATCATAATTTCCTCACCGATCAAATTCCTGACGCTGGCCTACAAATTTTCTCGTACATTACCAAAATCCCTCTTGATTCCGCTCTATGAGCAAGAGGCCCAATCAAAATCCTTTACGGGAGATAGAATATAAAATTCTTCCTCTCCGAGCATCCGACCCTTCGTGATAAACGGAGGTTCTTTCCATCTTCATCTTAGGTAGCCGATCAAGGTATGTACGGATTTTCGCATCAGTTGTCCGATCAAGGTCGCTCGAAGTCTCTTTCGGCTCTCTGAGTGGAGATCCCACTCTTAGTTCCATCTTCATCTTAGGTAGCTACCACTAAAGGTATACGCCGATTCTGACTGTGTTGTCCGATCAAGGTCGCCTCGAGTTCTGCTCTTGAGTGGAGATCCCACTCTTAGTTCCATCTTCATCTTAGGTAGCTCGACCAAGGTATATGCCGATTTTCGCATCAGTTGTCCCCACCGAAGGTCACTCGAGTCTTCTTCGTTTCGTGAGTGGAGATCCCACTTAGTTCCATCTCTTCCTAGGTAGCTACTGACCGGTTATAAGCGCCGAGATTTTCGCACTGTGTTGTCCACCAAGGTCACCAGTTCTTCGGTTCTCGTGAGTGGAGGTCCCACTCTTAGTTCTATCTCTCCTAGGTAGCCGATCAAGGTATCCGGGATTTTCGCACTGTGTTGTCCGCCCAAGGTCACCTCGAGTCTTTTTCTCACGCAGCTCCCCTCAAGTTGGTCTCATTCTCGAGAAATGTAATGTAAAGTTCCTTCTCTCCCACCTCAATCAATCTTGTCGGTTCGGCCATTCTCCCACAAAAGAAGACACCAAGGTTCATCTTGGGCATTTTATCCCGGCCTAAGAGGGATAAGGCCACGCCCACACGCTGCTGTCCGCTTAGTCTTTTTCCATTGAAGAAGACACCAAGGTTCGCTCGGGTATTTTATCCCGCCCAAGAAGGGATAAAGCCACACGCTAAGGTTTCCGCTTAGTCTTTTTCCGATTGAAGAAGACACCAAGGTTCGCCTGGGGTATTTTATCCCGCCTAAGAAGGATAAAGCCAACGCCACACGCTGCCGGCTAGTCTTTTTTCCGATTGAAGAAGACACCAAGGTTCGCCTTGGGGTATTTTATCTCGGCCTAAGAAGGATAAAGCCAACGCTTCACACGCTGTTTGCTTAGTCTTTTTCCCCGAGAAGAAGACAACCAAGGTTCGCCTGGGGCATTTTATCCAAGCCTAAGAAGGGATAAAGCCAACGCCACACGCTGTCGGCTTAGTCTTTTTCCGATTGAAGAAGACACCGTGAGTTCGATTCTCGGGCATTTTATCCCGCCTAAGAAGGGATAAAGCCAACGCCACACGCTGCTGCCGGTTTAGTTTCTCCGATTGAAGAAGACACCAGAGTTCGACTGGGGCATTTTATCCCGCTTCCTAAGAAGGATAGCCAACGCTACCACGCTGCCGGTAGTCTATTCTCGCGGACAAAAGACGGCTTTACGATTCAACATCGTAGCATTAAGTCTAAGAGAGTTTCATTCTTTTAGCACAACGCTGTGTGTAGAACGGATTTAGATAATCTACATGCTAGCCCAACTCAAACCAGTTGGTAAAGGCTCATCAAACCCGCTGAGGGTCGGTTGGCTAATAACCCTAAAGTCAACGCTTCACACGCTGCTCGGCTTAGTCTTTTTCCGATTGAAGAAGACACCGAGTTCGATTCGGGCATTTTATCCCGGCCTAAGAAGGGATAAAGTCAACGCCACACGCATTGCCGCTTAGTCTTTCTCCGATTGAAGAAGACACCGAGTTCGATTTCGTATTTGGCCCAAGCCTAAGAAGGGATGAGTCTACGGTAACACGCGCGTCGGTTCTTTGCCCGTAAAGAGCACGGCCTATGTATTCGAGTATCATAGCAACAAGTCTAGAAGAGTTTCATTCTTTTAGCACAACGTCACGCGGTGGAACGGATCCGATG
The DNA here is from genome assembly GCA_012295165.1 of Asparagus setaceus. NCBI lineage: Eukaryota > Viridiplantae > Streptophyta > Magnoliopsida > Asparagales > Asparagaceae > Asparagus > Asparagus setaceus. The sequence continues at coordinate 812 of WHSE01000057.1, read as the reverse complement.
ATCCAGACGCTAGCCCAACTCAAACGGAGTTGGTAAAGGCTAATCAAACCCGCTGATGGTCGAGGGTTTGCCAAAATCCTATAAGTATTATGGTTAATTATTTCACGGGCAAAAGAATCATAATAAACAATGAAAGGAATGGATCTTATTCATTTGAAGCAAATATAGAAAGAACTACAACCGCTTAAACATCAAGTCTATGACAAAGGATTTGCTGCTCAAGCCGAGACACTTCACCATTGTAGTTCGGTGGAGTTCTTCCCGCAACTCGCCTCGGCGACTCTCATCGGTGTTCGTCTTCAGAGTTGCCTCCTCGAAGCTCGCCAGCCGCTTCGGACAGATCGAGCTCCCTAGACGCAACGATGAGGGCTTTTCCTTGTTGGCCTCGCCACCCAAACCGCCATCCTATCTTCCTCAAGATGGAGCTCTTCGAAAGCAAGATATCCTTCTCCGCGACTCGCCACAATATCACCGATGTGGCTTAAGGAAGAATATGTTCGCAACAACAGCCCAAGTTGATCGGTATGCCTTCAAGATCCGACTTCGAGCCCAAGAAACACGAAGCATCGCCATGCCTCTAAACGCCCCATGAGCAGCCTACATATGAGGAAGCCCCGCTACTCCGCGCAATTTTTTGCAGCCAAGCTTTCCTCCATGGGCAAGGTCATCAACAATGGTCTGAGCTACGGATAACCCATATCCTCAGATCAAAGCCATCCGGATCAAGCAAATCTGAATCGATGAAGAGAAAGCCCGCCATGAAGGACCTTTTCGATCACTGTTCACCAAAGAAAAGAATGAGCGATTTCCAA
>WHSE01000479.1:0-13990 GCA_012295165.1 Asparagus setaceus | reverse complement strand
CAATCTCCAGCCACTCCAGAGCTGAGCCTGTCTCATTTTTCTTCAAGTAGTAATCCATGAACAGCTCGCGCGTTCTGAAATCGAGTTTCCCTTGTTTCTCTTTAGTCTTTGTATACAGTGAGTCAGCTTCTTCAATCATATCATTTCTTAAATAACAACTAATCAAGACATTGGTCAGCCTCGGATCATATGTCTCATGAATCAACTCCCATTCCTCGTAAATCTGCTTCATACCTTCAATATCGTCCAGCTTATTCAGAGCCTGAAGCATTGTGAGATAGCTCATGTTGGTGCACTTGACAAATGTTGCTTTCAGTGATTTCCACACCCTATTAATCTCTTCCAAATTCCCTGTGCTTGCATATAAGCTTATAAGGAAATGGAAAGGCACACGCTCACGGCTATCAATAAGTCCCTCGAGCTTCTTGAGGGCTGACTCAGCTTTCTCAAAATGACCAGCTGATATATAAATAGATGCCAGTGTACTGTAAGCATTCCATTGTATGGCTGTTCTCATCATCCTCCATTTCTTGTATTACTCTCTCAACTGAGTCAATGTCATTCAGTGCGCATAGCTGTTCATAACTATGCAGTAAGTGACATTATCAGGGATTAAATTGTTTGCCTTCATCTCTTTCAATATGATAGGGACCTTCTCAGGTTGTTCTAACTTCATATAGAGGCCCATCAAGTTGTTGTGCAGCAAATTATTGGAGGCAAAGCCGAGTTCCTTCATCTTCTGGTAAAGGGAAAGGGCTTTGTCCAGCATTTTCTCTGTACAGTAACAGTTAAAAAGAGCTCCATATGTTTGTTCTTGCTTGGCATTTTCTGGGAGTTTAGAGAAGTAGTCCTCTGCAGATTCGATCCCCTTGACTTTTGACATGAGGTCAATTCGTATTGCATGGTTGGTGTAGGACAAGTTCATGCCTTTTATCTTCACCACACTTGGGGTTCGCCTCTACCTGCATAAAAGGAGACCCGAAATAGAATATAAAATTCTTTTTTCCAAAGATTGGAGATAGGATATAAAATCCTTCCTCTCCATCTTCCTGAGATAGAATATAAAATTCTTTCCTCTCCAAGACTAAGAAACAGATATAAAATCCTTCTTTTCTTATGTTCACTTGGGGTTCGCCTCACCCTAAAAGGAGACCTCGAAATAGAATATAAAATTCTTCTTTCTAGCACTTGGAGACAGATATAAAATCCTTCCTCCCACATCGTGAAACAATATAAAATTCTTCCTTTCCCACAATCAATTCCATTCACCACCGATCCTGTCACCATTCTCCTACAAAGAAGACACCAAGATTCATCTTGGGGCATTTTATCCCTAAGCCTAAGAAGGATAGAGCCAACGCCGCACGCTGCTGCCGGCTTAGTCTTTTCCCATTGAAGAAGACACCAAGTTTGACTCCGGGTATTTTATCCCCGGCCTAAGAAGGGATAAAGCCAACGCCACACGCTGCTGCCGGCTTAGTTTTTCCGATTGAAGAAGACACCAGAGTTTGATTCTCGAGTATTTCATCCCCGGCCTAAGAAGGATGAGCCTACGCAACACGCGCTGTCGGTGGTCTCTTGCCCGTAAAAGAGTAATGGCCTACGATTCAACATCGTAGCATTAAGTCTAAGAGAGTCTCATTCTTTAGCACAACGCCATGTGCGAAACTAATCCGTGATAATCCGTGCTAGCCCGATTCAAACGGATCGGTAAAGGCCAATCAAACCGCTGAGGGCCGGGGTGGCTCAATAACCCCAAAGTCACCGCCAACACGCCACGCTAGTCTTTACCCGTGAAAGTGACAAAGTCTATGTATTCAAAATCATAGCACCAAGTCTAAAAGAGTTTCATTCTTTAGCACAACCACATGCGAACGGATTCGATAATCCGATGCTAGCCCGGCTTAAACGGTAATCGTAAAGGCAAATCAAACCGCTGAAGGTCGAGGGTTTGCCAAGAATCCATGAATGCCGGACAAAAATGACAGATCGCAAGTCACAACAACAATGGAACTACCGCCGACGACCGACTCTCCGCAGCTGGTCCTCTAAGAGGCTCTTTGAGTAACCACCGCTATACCTGGCTTTGGAGGAACATCTTACCAATAGAAAAGAATCATCAAGACCGCCAAATTGAGGATGAACTAGCTAACAAGACTAGTCCCCAATTAAACGGGATGGAGACTCAAGTGTTTCTGCGTGGGCTATCATAGTGAGCCGACCTCATTGCACCAAGAACTGGATATGCCAACCTAGATGCATGGAGTCAATCGGGATGTACACAAGGGTCACTCATTACTCCTATGTGGTCGGATTCATCGATCTCCCCGGAGAGTATAGGTCACAGCATTCATGCACCGCTTTTTCATTTCGCGGACGGAGCCCTATCGCGAGGCACCTCCTCAAAGGAGATCTTAAATGCGACCCCGCAAGAAAACTCCCACCGAGGCACTAATAGTATACAAGTGAACATTGATCTCCTCAAGCAAAGATATTGATCTCCAAAGGGGAAAGAGGCGCCAATTTGCGCCTCGCCTCTCCAAGTTGTCCCTAGAAGTTTGAACAAGGAACCGACAAGTTACTTCATGGTCACCCGTAGCTCCAACCACCGACCAACGGATCAACCAGGCCAGACAATGAATGCAACCCATGAAGGGTTTCTTCCACGGATCAAGAAATCCCCATGATGGTCGAACCCCTCATAATCTCGATAAGGAACATGAGTATAAACCGCTCCCTAATTTATTGGAAAGTTCCCGGAGGATAACCTAATTTATTCCAACAAAGAGTAGGATTCTCCCATCGCGATACTCCAACTAGGTATACGAAGTCTAAACTATTTCCTATTTTGTCGAAGTTCCTCGGAGAATAGTTTTATATTCTTAAGGATAACTCGACAATCCCCAATTTGTTTCCACTGGTTCACCTCACGACGCCGACAATTCGCTGTGATGAAAAATCGCCAATTGGAGGTTGAATTCGAGAAAATTTTGATGCCGACAACGCCACATCTCGAGAAAATCCTCCCGCCGTGGTCACCATGCAACGAGCATCACAAGAAGAGTTCACCAATCAAAGTATGAATCCTCAATATCCTCCCACGGGTTAGTCTTATGCCAAGCCATGCAAGGGAGATTTCACCGATTCAAAGCTAAGTCTCACGGAATTGATGAACAGCTCGACGATAACTCACACCACGAAGCTAAAAATAAGAAAATTCATTCATCTACCATCGGTCAAGATTTCGATACGTCGACAATAAATGCAGACCGCCACACTTTTAGTTATCCTACAAAGCACCGGATAGTCCGGAAGAATCGGAGAGATCAAGATTTGAAGCCGCTGTGTCCTATTACACCGATCGGTGTCCGTTTATTATCCAAAGTATTTCGCTTCTTCTATGAAAGAGCCGTAGACCGAAATACTTTGAGGGGTATCTCAGAGGCGCTGAAAATTGCCTATAAGTCCCCCTCAACATGCTCGATGACGAGAATAATCGACAAGTCATCCGATGAAGTAATGGCAAACCGCTGACGACACAACAAGTGAACGCAACGCAAACGCCTTCCTTTCGAAATGCCACCATCCTAACCTTGGTGAACTGATGCCATGAGTGCGAAAGTGAAGGATAAACCCAACTTTGAAGCCTCAAATTAAGCTCTGAAACCAGCCAGAGAAGCCACGCGGACGCCGGTCAAACCGACATTCCAGAGGCTGCCTCGCCCGAAGCCAGACGAGGTTTCCAGGTGTTCGGCCGAAATGACACCCAGAGTGTTCGCTCGAGCAAGACACCAGAGGTGTCTCGCCCGGGCGACACCAAGGCCAATGGGTTTTTGCCCAGCCACCGCATCCGCCGCCGCACCTATAAAAGTGACGCTAGGGTTTCATTTTCGAGGTCACAGAGATAAAAAAGAGGAGATAGCCAACTCTTGTGTGTGCCTAGGTTAGAGAATTTCCAAGGAGAGGAGATCAAGACCTAGACTTGCGCTGGGATTTATGATTCGAGATCCAAAGTTTTCGATCCGATCTACAACAACAAACCATCCTTTGATCAAGCTTGGCCTTGATCCGAAGAAGAGTAACGAAGTTCGCTGGTCGATCTTCGCTCACTACGCTGATTAGTTCCTTGGCTAATTAATCTCCTCAGATTCGCTTAGATCTCGATCCGATCGATCTAAGAATTCCCACGCAAACAAGGAGGGATTTTAGATCTAGATCCGCATCCGCATCTCGCTTGATCAACACTTGGGAAAGGAATCGCTGGTGGTCCACTAAATACATCCCCAGACGCAAAGAATCCCACGCAGTTTAGGATCCCATAAACGGATCCCGCTTGTTCACAAGGAGGAAAGTTGTTGTATTTACCATTTTTCATTGTAAAAGCCTTATAGGTGCATTTTTATTTGAAACTCATTTGTAATCCCATCAAGGTAGAATGATTTCACCAATGAAAAAGGTAGTGACATTTCCCGAGAACAGGGTCCGGCCAAGATAACTCCTCCACCGCTTCCTATATCAAGGGCCTGGGAAATCCCGTTTCTACCAAGGCAGTAAGGGAGGCTATGGAGCTGATGATGGAAGCGATCCTCAAACTCGCCATCCAAATTATGATAGTAGGCTCGAGCTCAAGGGTTTCTTCATATGCAGTGTTCGGCCAACGCGTCATCGCCTCTATGGAAAAGGCCTCTCCTGATGACCTTGAGAATCGAGACTTGACATCGAGCCTTCAAGTAGACTAATAATCATCGAGCATCCGCCACCACAAGAGAATAAAGGGTTAACGTGATCATTTAGGAGGAATATCTTGAAAAAGGAAGCAAGATAAGGCGAGAACTCTTCTCGAAACCCATGAGATCGAAGTCACTACCTTATATCCGGTATGACGATTTCACCCAGATAAATGCCCAGAACGATAAATATAGTCGTAAACAAAGCGACAATATATATCCCGCTCTACTAAGCAAGAGTACGGTATGAAATCGCCCCGCTAACAACATCGAGATCGGTGATCTTTGAAGCCTCAATCCTCACGAAGGAGAATCTCTCTTCCCAACCACAAAGGAGAACGGCTGGGTCATAACGAGGATACACCAAGCGGCCGATCCTCAATGGGAGAATCTCGCTTCCCAATCGCCACAAAGGAGAACGGGGGATACAACGATATATGTAACGAATACGATGACGCCGCACACCACCAAAGAAGGAGGCGCGATTCACGCCAGGCGAAGATCGATCTCTAACGCTGGATCTTCCGACGACATCTAAACCGCAAAAGAAGACAAATAAAGTCGATATGCAATTGAAAATCAACAAAAGGCATCAAAGTCCCGCTTTGGTCGACATGGTCTATCAATCATGACCGAGCATCAACGGACACGCCAACAAAACAACGGACGACCACATTCGACCCGGAGAATCAGCGAAACAAAGCCTACAGCGCATCCGCTATCGAAGGCCACGCCAGTTCTGGTCACAACCGAAGCGCCAGCGTCCGCTCACATAACCGAAGGCCACGCCAGGCGCCGGTTCACGACCGGTTAATCGGCCGCCGGCCGGTCGTCAGCCGCTGCCGTCACCTCCGGCCACCAACTTCGAACCACATTGGGTCAAACCTCGCCTCAAGCAGGCATGAAAAAAAAAAGGAGGAGAAAGAATTTGTAAATCCTCGCACACACCTTGTAGTCTGAAGAAAGAAGACGACACAGGCTAGAAAATAAGAGGAAAACACAGAGAGGGGGCCTAGGTCGTAGAAGAAAGAGGCCTTGTGGGTATTTATAACAACCCCATATGGACCCAATCCTCTTGAACAAGGACTCCTATTTGGCAAGAAGTAGGAATTCTAATTGGAGCCCAAATCAACTCGATTAGGGAACCAAATCAGCCCCTAATTAGGAGCCCTAATTGGAACCTCAATTGATGCCAAAACAATGCCAAATCAGTCCGCTAATCGCCCCTATCCTCTCCGCTATATTTGGAAAGATTCTCAAGGTTTATTCGGCAGATAACACCTCGCTGAAAGCCCCCATCGACGAATCAACGCCGCCTAATCCTACTCCAACTAGGATTACGAGTATAAATCAGTTTCTAATTTATCGAGGTTCCTAAGAATATTTTCACAAAAATATTCTTACGGATATCTCGATCATATGAATTGCATCGACGCCATCAACACGCCGCCAATCCTACCCAACTAGGATTACGAGTATAAATCCGTTTCCTAATTTGTCGAAGTTCCTAAGAATATTTTCACAAAAATATTCTTAGGATAACTCGATCATGCAAATTGCATCGACCATCAACGCTGCCGCCTAATCCTACTCCAACTAGGATTACGAGTATAAACCGCTTCCTAATTTGTCGAAAGTTCCCTAAGAATATTTTCACAAAAATATTCTTAGGATAACTCGATCGCGGATTGCATCGACATCAACGCTGCCGCCTAATCCTACTCCAACTAGGATTACGTATAAATCGCTTCCTAATTTATCGAGAAGTTCTCTAAGAATATTTTCACAAAAATATTCTTAGGATAACTCGATCGTAGTGATTGCATCGACGCCATCAACGGTCGCCTAATCCTACTCCAACTAGGATTACGGTATAAAGCTGTTTCCTAATTTGTAGTTCGGAAGAATATTTTCAAAAAATATTCTTAGGGATAACTCGATCATGCAAATTGCATCGGCGCCGATCAGCGCTCGCCTAATCCTACTCCACTAGGATTACGGTATAAACTGTTTCCTAATTTGTTAGAAGTTCCGGAAGAATATTTTCACAAAAATATTCTTAGGGATAACTTCGATCGTCGCATTGCATCGGCGCCGATCAGCGCTAAGCCTAATCCTACTCCAACTAGGATTACAGTATAAAATGTTTCCTAATTTATCGAGTTCGGGAAGAATATTTTCACAAAAATATTCTTAGGGATAACTTCGATCGTCGGATTGCATCGACGCCGATCAGCAGTAGCCTAATCCTACTCAACTAGGATTACGGTATAAATGTTTCCTAATTTATCGAGAAGTTCGGGAAGAATATTTTCACAAAAATATTCTTAGGGATAACTTCGATCATCGAATTGCATCGGCGCGATCAACCGCATTAGCCTAATCCTACTCAACTAGGATTACGAGTATAAAGCTGTTTCCTAATTTGTCGAGAGTTCGGAAGAATATTCTCACAAGAAATATTCTTAGGGATAACTCGATCATCGATTGACATCGGCGCCGATCAGCGCTGCTAATCCTACTCCAACTAGGATTACAGTATAAACTGTTTCCTAATTTGTCGAGAAGTTCGAAGATTTTTCACAAAAATATTCTTAGGGATAACTCGATCATCGAGATTATCGGCCACGATCAGCGTCGCCTAATCCTACTCCAACTAGGATTACAGTATAAATGTTTCCTAATTCGAGAAGTTCGGGAAGAATATTTTCAAAAAATATTCTTAGGGATAACTTCGATCGTCTGGATTGCATCGGCGCCGTCAACGCTCGCTAATCCTACTCCAACTAGGATTATGAGTATAAAGCGTTTCCTAATTTGTCGAGAAGTTCCCGGAGAATATTCTCACAAAAAATATTCTTAGGGATAACTTCGATCATCACGGATTACCGGCGCCGATCAACGCGTCGCCTAATCCTACTCAATGGGATTACGGTATAAACTGTTTCCAAATTTTCAACGAGGTTCCGGAGAATAAACCCGGATAACTCGATAACCCTTAATTTCTCCCACCATAATATCCAGAGAGGAATAATCGGCCGAGTGAAAGTCATGGCGACAGGACGATATGTCCAGTCGAAGAAACTTCACCCACCGTGGATAATCACATCCCACAACGGTCAAAGCATGCTCGCGCGGCCGAAGGCTAAGACGATGGTTGAAAGCCAAATGGTCCCCTGTTTCAACAAGGAATCCTCGGAGGATATCTCCATGAAAAGATCGAGCCCTCCGCCGTGGTTAAACCAACAACACATGTGATGATGGAAGAATTAGCCGATTAAAGGTTATGAAATTCCATGTATCCCAAGACGACCAACGGTCGCTAACAAGGAGTTCGCCACATACTGATAAATCCAAAAGTCCGATGGTTAGTCAAACAACAACCGACCGACACGAAGTTACAAGCAAAACTCACCCACCGCCTTCAATCAAGATAATAAGCGGTCGACAATAAATGCAAAGACCGTGATCTTATCAGAATCCTACAAAGAACTGGATGATCCGAAGAATCAAGACTTGAAGCTATCTCGACCCTCACCGATCGGGCGAGAACCATCATGTCCAAAGCATCCTGCATCATTAAGAATTGAGACCGAGACGCTTTGAGGGGTATATCAGAGGCGGAAAAATACTTACAAGATCCTCGGCCAACTCGACGGGAGTCATGAATGACAACCCATCGAATGATACGACGTCAATCGCTAAGACGCCAACTCGACGGCGAACCCATTGCCACAAGCACCGGCTTAAACCGGACTTGAACGGACGATCGGGCTTCGAGACCGCTGAACTGAACGAACCAAGAATTAGTCCCGAGTCAAGTATAGACGAACCCAAGCCCGAGACGGAAAACGGAAAACGACGAAAAACGACGAAACGGCGAACGGCATACCAACTTGGTCGAAGTTACTCCCAGTGTCAAGTGGTTTCCACTAACAATGGTCGAGCCACCCTACCAACTTGGTCGAAGCACCGTTTACCACGGCCGAGCCACCCTTAACCGTCGAGGTGCTCCAAGTCGAGGGAGGCTCTGCCACCATGGTCGAGCCACTTCTACCAACTTGTAGGTGGTTCTACCAAGTGGCCGAGCCGCGATGCACCCCCTATTGTATAAATAGGGGGTCTTGTTGGTTCAAGGAGGATTTTGGACTCTTCAAGGACTTTGATCGGATTTTCTGATATTCTCAAAGAGCTTTTGCGAGATCTACAAGCCGCCGACGATAGTTCCTGAAAGCACCCGAAAGCATAAACCCAACGACGCCGATCTACGAGCCGAAGGTAATCAATTCGGTCGAATCCACAGATACCCTCTAGATTAAGCTTCGCCTTAATCTCGTGGATAGCCAGGATTTCTCCTAGTAGATCTCACCTGGCCAGCGATCCTCTCCTTCGTGGAGTGATCCCCAGCGCCTTCGCTTCCTTCAGGAAACGAGCCCCTTTACATCTGTAGTTCCAACCCGGTCTCCACCGGATTGAATTGCTGGTGGTCCACTGACACAATAAGTCCCCGCATGCAAAGAACCCACGCAAGCTTGTGATCCGATATAACAGATCCTCGTGGTTTGTTCACTAAGGATAAAAGTTGTAATCTTTTTGATTTTCATTGCACTTTAAAATAAAGGCATTTCTTTTGAATTTCTTGTAGGCCAAAGAAGCCGTAAGCAAAATTCAAATCAATGACAATCATCCCGATACCAACAAGGAGAGCAGGCCTGGCCTGGGAAGGAGACGGAGGGGCTGGGCAGTCCGTGGGAGGCGAAGATGCGTGTGAGAGGCGGAGCTCTGGGCGGGAAGGAGACGGAGGGGCTGCAGGGTGGGCCAGATGGAAGATGCGTGAGAGAAGCAGGCATGGTTGGTTTGGACTCGGGTCAGCCTCATGGGCGCATGGCTTGGATCTGAGCGAGAGAGAGAGAGAGAGAGAGAGAGAGAGAGAGAGAGAGAGAGAGAGAGAGAGAGAGAGTACTACTGACATGAGGGATTAGGGTTGATTAAGAAAACTAATATATATAGTTAATGAAGATTAGGTTAGGGTTAGGGTTTGAGCCAAAATAATGATATATATGCAGATAAAATATAAGAAAATGCCAGAAAAATTAGAATGGACGGAATAATTTTATCAATGATATATATATATATATATTTATTTATTTGCATATAATAAAATACTAAGTTACAAGGTTACCTATATAATAAAAAAAAATAATACTATAAATAATCAAAATATCAACCGATAATTTTCATCTAACTCCTTTAATTTATAATTTAAAGATTAAAACTATAAATATAAGACTATATTTAAATCATAAGAATTTCCAAAAAGTTGAGGAAAATATAAATACTTTTAAACAATAACATTATTATTCAAATACTGAAAATAATGTTTAATATTTTTATATACTAGAAAAATACATATCGAAAATATCAAAAATAATACTAGAAATTACGCATCGAAAATATTAGAAAGTACGATCGAAAATTCACTGTGTTACATACATGGACACCATAAATTACACTAAACCCCGTGGAATTTTTACACCATAAATTACACTAAACCCCGTGAATTTTTAGTCTATGTTTGGCAAAGGGTTAGTAGAGTGGTTACAAGGGTTTAATCCTTCGCTAACGTACGCATAACCCATTTATACTTAAGGGGCTTGGTAATTCGCTCCCAAGGGTTAATATAAGAACCCGCCAAAAGACGGTTAAATATTCTACCTAGTAAGGTGGTATCTTTAACCCATCTTGCAAGGGAGCCGAGGTGAGGGAAAAAGTTACCACACTCCCCGCAAGACGGGTTGAAGTTACACCGCTTTATAGCGAATAGTTAACCCGCCTTTTGACTGCAACTAATCCTAAACCTTGAGAATGGTAAACATGCTACTTAAGCATAAATAGATGGCAGTTAGTGAATGGTTAAACCTTTTAACCCCTTCACTAACCCTTTACCAAACATAGCCTTAGTGTTTTGAGTAACCCTCAATAACTTTCAATTTGCACTAAACCCCAATAACCTTTTGGAAATGCAGAAAATCTACAATAAGTTTCTACACTTTGCATATAACCCAATAAATTAGAAAAAACAATGTAAAAGGTATTTTGAAAGTTATTAGGGTTTAGTGTAGTTTACCCAACATATATCAGGGTTTCTGCAAAAGTTATTGAGGGTTTAGTGTGATTTTGAAAGTTATGTTATTGGGGGTTTACTCCAAAAGCTGAAAGTTCTTGAGGTTTATGGAATTTACCTTTTTTCAAGAAGAAGTTTAATAATCATGCCTTTTATATGTTACTAAGATCTCCTATATGGTAGTAAATAGTAATATATTGGTCATGACCCACGCTAGCTACAGACAATGGAATCACAGATCCTAGCTAGAGGTAAACAGTATGGGTGCTAAAAATATTTGTTTCAAATGAATATATCTATTATCCATTATCCATTAGGATGTAGATATATCCTATCAATATCTATGTCCAAGAGGATATGAGTACCGATGATATATAGTGAAATATCTCGATCCATATCCCAAATTATTTGAGCATATGTTAGTCATACAGCTATAATTGTTTTAATCCTTAGATTGATGAATTTAAAATTAATTTTGATGATCAAGAGATTTAAACTTAGCTTTTCAAATATAAGGAACATGTTAATGTACTTTGTATCATATGAAAAATATCTTTTCAATATTATCTCGATTTTTCATATTCGCTTTGTATCAAAGATGTATAACGATACATATATCTTTTCAATATTATATGAGTTTTTTTACTGAAACAATCCATATTCGTATTCAAAATTGAAAATTAGATACAGATATTATGAGCATCGTATATGAGCCACGGTCGAACTATTAGCACCTCTAGTTGCCTCACAAATTCCATGACATCTGCATTAATCAATCTACCTTTTACAGCAAAAAGAAATATCTAAGAAAATAGAAAAAAATATTTACATCAGAAAAAATAAATAAATTGGCATTATCAAATCACATGTATGTCCATAAAATACAAGCAGGATCATATTGAATGATGTGGGTACAGAGAGAAAATAACACAGGAACCTGACTAAAAATCACATATACTACAACAAATACATGTATCCAATGACACCCTCAAAAACAAATAACAAAAAAAAAAAAAAAAAGGAAAGACTTCACAGTTCCAATTTCATTATCCTATATAACCATTTCTAAGTATAGCAAATTAAGGCTATCCCTATGCTCTCCCCTCTTGCATCTAGTACACGTTCACAAGTATTGTTGATGCCTTGCGGTTCCAAATTAGATCTCCATCAAAATTTCTGCGGGCCTCACTTGAAATGGGACATAATTTTAAGATGATCACCATCCATAAATGAACGAATATTATATGTACTTCACAGGGTTTCTGGTACATCGAGATCTGCGATGCATGCATCCCACTTCACTGTGTAGCAACAGATCTGGTTGCTTCGAGAAGAGAAGCTGAATCAAGGAGTATCACCCAACCTTGCATTTGTCGGTATCGCCTATTCAATTGAATGTAAGGAGAACCGAGATGCATCGACCATACAAAATTGCAGCTAGCACTTAATTCTTTTGAATATATAGTGACAGAGTTTTGTAATTACTACCAATAATTTGTCCTATATGCTGCTTTCTGTAGGATGTATCTATTTCTCCTAGGCGCCCCTTGGTTGCACTAATAGGTTTCTGCAAGTTAATAGCTGGTCATATAAGACTATACTTCTTTGGACTCTGGATTAACTTCAGCAAAAGGTATTTTGGCGGGGAAACAATACGAACTGATAAAAATAGCTTTAACATGTTAGCCGTGTTGAATGAACAACAGAAGGGAAAAATTGAACTCAACGGCTATGAAATGTTATGTAAGGGTTTGAGAAATCAGAAGGGAGAAATCCAAACTTGCTCTGAAACCAAATTCACCCTTAAAGAATAGTGCATGATGAATGGGTTATATCGCACACATGGAGTCTCCAATTACTCAAAAAGGCACTGAAAGACTCATGATTTGCAAAAGAAATTAGACATGAAATTTCTACATTGTTGTCTATTTTGTTCTTTGGTTGTATATGTACTTTAAGTTGAAAGCATGCCCATTAGCGAAATCTAAGATCTTTTCCCCTTTCTAGTATTTCTTAGTCTTTGCTGAATGTTGAGGTTGCTTTTGGATGAACGAGCTTAAAATTGCATGGCCGCATATAGCACAAGCCCTCTCTTATATATAACTTTCATGCAACGAATTTGACAGAAATATATAAGGTTACTGTCAGTAATAATCTTTTATCGGGCTTGCTGTACTTTCCATCACAAAGAATATCTTGAAGGAAAAGCTTTGATGACTGACAGTGCAATTAGAAGCATGATCAGTAACTACAAGTGCTCATTTGTTCAGGTATTTACTTGAGTTGCTAACTCTCTAAAATCATTTATAACCAAAACAAAAAATTTCAAAAAGAAGAGTCTCAAATAAATAGCTCATACCTCTGGTCTCAGTATAAGATCAATCTTCAAAAGTATATTAAGCATACTGAGCATCTTTGGTGGTGCTGATGAGCTGACAACAATCTTTTGGCATGAACTATATCATAGGTTTTCGGTTATGTTGGAAATGCTCCACACCTATGAATAGTACCATCAAAGAGATGAGTTAATAAAGAAACATTCTAGAGGAAAAATTTATGCAAAACGAAAATTTTATTAATTATTAGTTAATAAGAAATCAGATAACTTAATGTAATCTGCTATGTAAAAATCAGATTGTTTTATACATCTTATAAACTGAATTCATGAAGATGCTACCTACACAGTAATAAAAGGGATAAAAGGAAAGAAGAACAATAGAAGAAGAAAATTAAGTTAGTAAGTTGCTATTGTAATCATGATATACAATATATAGACCCTGCTTCGTTATGAGTCAGTAACTTTCACGGACGTCTGTAAAAGAAAAGGGACACCTTACCTCAATTATCACACTCATACATAATTATAAGATGACCGAGCCTTCTGTTACTCGACTATCAAATAACACAAACTACTATACTCTAATTAAAATGTATCCGAGGTGATAAAGGAATAGTTATGGCCAGTTATGGATAACCAATTATAAAATGCAGTACTAATCCTCATAATTGTTTTGCTTTCTGCATGATCTTAATCGACGCAGAAGGAATGAACGAATTGACGACAAGGAAGTCGAGAGGAATGTCAAGGACGAGGAATAGGTGATGAGAAGTCCAAAGCAAAGATGAACACACGTTCACT
>WHSE01000478.1:0-13991 GCA_012295165.1 Asparagus setaceus | reverse complement strand
GGTCAGATATACGATACAAGTCCTTTCTCGGCGTTGTGTGGTCGCCATTCACCGCCTTCACCGCAACTTTGACCACCGGTTCAGTTCAAACCATGTCAATGGCACCAACCAAACTTATGGATACCGTGATTCGCCCGACCTTCTTCTTGGACGGTTTATAGTAATGACCCCTACATCAATTAAAGCATGGATTTTGTCCTTAAGGCAAACAGATTTAGTGGGTGATGAACCGCCTATGGTATGCACGCGATCTGGGTCATTCGTTCATCGCCTCTTGATTCTCGACCTGAGGGAGCTTGATCTTGTTATTTTCCACAAGATATTTGAAGAGACCGGGAATCTCGCCGTCCCTAAAGGAATAGGACTTCGGAATCTCGCTCTAAGGCCTTCTGCTTTTTGTGGCCCGTGTTGCCACGTTGATCGCGGCTCTGCGGCGCCGTCAGGCTGCTGCCGCTGGGGTTGGAGTTGAACGTTTGCTCGCGAACCGCCTTGGTTTGTTTTTCCCTTTGCCTGACGTTACGCCGGAGCTTCCGTTCTACGACCTCTCGCTTTTTCCTTTTGAGGAATCTCGGCTTGTTCTCCACGAACCTTCAAGTCCTTCCATCGCTATCGATGGTGTTAACCCATTGCTTCAAGCACATCTATTGATAAGTTGCCGCAGGTTTGAGGATGAACTCTATTGATCCCTAGCTCATTGCCTTGTTCCGAATCGCTTAACAAAGATGTCCACGGTTTCTCCGCTTTTCGCTTCGCCGAAGTTAACGCCCCGACGATACCTCGTATCGCCATCAAAGAAATTGTAAGGAAGTTAGACTCCATGTCGCCCCACCGTGAATGCTCCTGCTTGAGACGGCGGTACCATTCGGGCGTTCCCACGGCGTGCTAACGAATGACTGACTAACTCCCAGAAAGCCCCAACTTCAATGAAGCCCTAGACTTGACTAATTCCCTTAATGCCTTTGCTCGATAATTTTTTACAGCTTGGGGAAAAAAGGTGAAGGGGTTATAAGATTTTAAGTGGAGAGTCTTATTTTAAGGTGGGTATTTTAGTTCACAAAATAGTAAGCGCTTTTACATAAAAATCACCATAACTTTTACTCAAATTGATGGTTACCACTATTTCTTTTTTTGAAAATACTGAATATATACAAGCATGTCACACCAATCTATATTTTTTATCGTTACCATCTAAACTTTTTTGAGGTAAAGTTACCACCTAAACTTTTATAGAATAATTATGATTTTTATAAAAAGCAGTGGTTCATGTCAAAAGTTTATAAAGGAAGGTGGTATACATATCAATTTGTGTTTTGTAAAGGTAGTAACCATAAGAAATATAAAAGTATAGGTGGTAAGAGATAGGTGGTAACGATAAAAAATATAGATTGGTGTGACATTGAAAGCATGTAAGCAATTTCGTGTGATTTTCACAAAAAAAGATAGGTGGTTGTTGATGTATATAATCACAGCCACTAACCTCAAAGAAGTTTAGTTTTAAAGAGAGCGAGTCCGCTTTCTCCTAAAGCCCACGACGACTCCAAAGAAAAGGATTCGGCCACAACAAAGGAAGGACCAAGCGGAAGAGGCGGAGTGGGATCTCCTGGTTCCTCCTCGGTCAAGTTAGTAATGCGGATAATCCGTGGAGCAGAATTCACTTAGAGAAGATTGCTTACCTTGTTAGTCGCTCACGCTTCTTTATAGGTAGGGTTAAGGGGTATTCGCCTTTCCATTAGTTTGGGAACCACGTGAGTCACCTCCCTCCACGCGGTGAGCCGAGGATTGGTTAAACATCCTCCACCGCTAGAGTGCTGGCCTTTACAGTGTCAAATTGGGCGAATCCGAGGGTTGGTGTGGTCTATTCGCCATTAATGGGATGGGATTCTACCAGAGTGCATGGGTCCGAGGTGTCTTAAATACCGAGAGATGGGGAATTAAGGGGCCGCTGCATTTAATGTGATGTTGATGGGTTCGGAAATCGTGGTGGCCGCCGCTTGAGGGAGAGAACCACGCAGGTGAGAGAAGGGGGGAGCCGGATCGCCGACTCCTCGGCCCCTTAGGGCGCCCCTTGGGATGATTCGCCGAGGACGATGATTGAGCGCCATGCCGCCGCCTAGAGGATGAGTGGCCGGAAGGGTAGGCTCGATTCGCTCCACATTGTTTGGAGGGGTCGGCAACTTGTAGTAAGGGATCAACGGGCGCGGCTCGGAGGGACGATCGACACCGCCTTCCGCCGCCCGAGAGAGAATCGCCGATGGCCGACTTCGCACCGCTCCGCTTGGCCATGGCGATAGTCGCCGATGGACCGACTGGCCGTACATGCAGCCGACGGTGGGTTGAGCGTGGAGGTCCTTGTCGGTCCTCATTGTAAACAAGCGCCGTCTGCATCGGGCTCTTTAATCATGATTAGTGGTTATGACCATATCAGCTGGCCCTTTCGCTTGAGTCTGGCGAAACGAGTCCAAGTGAAATGAGTAGCGGCTTCGCCCGAGGGGGTTCGAGGGGGTTCGACCGTTACATCGATGGGACGGGCCGACGCCGGGCCGAAGGCCCATTGGCGCCGCCTCGGGCGTGAGGTGGGGCCCTCCTCCGGGAGCCTCCGCTGCCTCGAGGGGTTTAATCCTCTCCGCTGATTGCAAGGGAGCGCTGCCGGGTCCCACCAGATAAATAGAGAGAGGTGACAGAGGAAGGCATTCGCTTCTTCCCTCGCTACTTAACTTGGCGATTTCCTACGGGTGGTGAAGGTCCCAAGATGGATTCCGACGCCATAAGCAACTCGATGAGTTCCGGGAAGGTTACCCTGACGCAAATGAGGTCTTTGCGCCGATTTCACATACCGGAGGCGCAAGTTGGAGGCTCCACAAATCATCTCCGTATACTACCACGGCGCAGCGAGGGCTCCCCAGATCTCAAACACTTGAATGCGGCCTCCGGCTGTTATTGCACCCTTTCTTCAAAGTGTTTGATGAGTTAGGTGTCTCCCCAATGCAAATGACGCCAAACCGATAGCCATATTGGCTCGCCATCAAGTATTCCGCCGTTGCTCTCGATTCGCCGACGATGAGCCGCAGCCGAGTTACTTGGTCTGGCCACAACCCGTAAGACTTCACTATTATCTCCGTGATGTCTGAGAGTTCAAGGTTATCCTTGATCTCGCCAAGTCGATCAAAGGGTGGAAAGACAGTTCGCTCGGGTCACCGGGACTCCACTGAACTTAAAAAGGCCCCGCCGTGAGATTAGAGAGAAACCCTAGAGCCTACATCCTTGTCGGCCGAGCACCGCTGAAGTTGGAGCAGATCGTTAACTACACTCCGTCACAGACGATGGATGCCTTGCTCGACAGTGTCGGTTTTATGGGCTTCATGGGATTTCGGCCCACTCCTCCCGCCCTTTCGATGAGGCGAGGGCACATAACGGACTTCTCGGGACAACCGAGAGCTGCCGGCCGAGCCCACTCCGGATGAGGAGCTCCCGGAGGAACCCGAGGGGCGGTTGGCTCGGCCAGCCAAACGGCTGAGGCGCCGGGCCGCCCCGGGGAATTCCGCCTACGGAAGTAGGTGAGAGGGCCACGGGGACGATCAGTGAGCTGGCCGTCGATATCGTAGCGCCTTGGGGCCAAGCTCGGTTTTCTGAGGACCCGCAAAAGAAAACAGCCATGGTCCCCGAGGTGGACGGCGGAGAGAGTATGGAGCATCCGACAGGAGAGGAGTTGCTAGAGTCGGAAGGGCGGAGGACGACCACCACCCATCGAGACAGGGGAGGCCCCCGAGGTACCGGGTGCGGCCTCAATCTATGCCGGGAGGCTCCCATGGGGACGGTATTCCATGCGGGAGCGACGAGAGCCGGATGGGTCGACCATCGTGGGTAGCTCATCACCGACAGTGGAAAAGAACCACCGGCGGATCGTGAGCGGTTTTGCTCACGGCCCTCCCCTATCGGCTGAGGGTGAGGATTGGAACAAAGCGCAGTAGGCCGATGATGGGGCTCTATCTCCCTCGCCGTTATGATGGGGAGCCGGATGAGCACGGCGATAGGCCTAAGATGGTATTCGGATGCTCGCCCGGCGGTGTTAAGGTCGAAGCTATGTACAAGGAAAGGCGGCAGAGCAAGCCAATTTTGCCCGCTGATCGGGAGATATTGACGGCGCATTCCCGATGTCACCGCACATCATCCTCGCGGAGTTATTTGACCAGGGATGTTTGGTGGAGGACGAAGCCGCTCACCGGCCGCTGCCGTGGCCATCAAGCCTATGAGAGGCTTCGAGAGAAGCATCCGCTACCGAGGTCGCCTAACGAGGACCTAGACCGAAGCTATCAAGGAGCTTTCAATTGCAGCCGAGCTTGATGATTGGCGCGGAGATGGAGGTTAAGGACCAAGTCATCGTGGAACTCAAAGCGCCCAGGAGAGAATGTTGGTCGATATAGCGATTCCCACGACGCCAGACGGCGGAGACTCCACCGGTCGCCCGACGCGAGAGCGACTCGGCGACGGCAAGCAGTCGCTGAGAGAGGGTGTCGCCCAAAGACGCCAAGGCTGGCCATGAGGAGTCGGTCGCCCGTGAGCAACCGGGCAAGGGAGTGTGTGCGACTTAAGGAATCCTTGCGCATGAGGAAAGGGCTAAACATCCGAGTCGCTCGATTATCTGGCCATCCCCGAGAACAAAACCGCCGCCATCGCCGAAGAATACCGACAAAGCACGATGGGGAAGGTCGAGGTTGCTCTAGCCCGTAGGCGGGTTGTGACTTCATAGTTAAACAACTACCGTCCGGAGTATCGGGTCCTGTGCCGCTTCGATATCCTCCGAGTATAGCCTACGCATGCATCTCCTCTCGAGATTTGAGGCAGCCGGGTGCGTGATACCACCCAGGCTACAACGACGCCGAGGAGGAGAGGAGGACGGATCATCAAGCGGTGGTTCCGCAGTTTAATGCACCGTCCGTGAAGTTTAGGTTTTAAGCACTCGCTTGTAATGTACTCGGCGTGTATTTTGTAATTTGTCCAATGAATGAATGCAATGAGAGTTTATTTTCAGAAGTTGTGTTTTGTGTCGCTTATGGTCAGATTATTTGGTGAATTGACCGCTTAACATGATCTGGTCACGCTTGCCTTTGAATGGCCGGACGGTCTTATTGGGCTGCCGCCTCGTGACGCCTCTCGCTAGTTGAGTCGGCCTTTGGGGTCACTTGTTCTTGTTCTCGTTGGTTCATTGGGCCTACTGGCAGAGTCGATCCGCCCTGCATAAGACGGGCTTAGTTTTTGGGCAACAGGCCGCAGGGTGATAAGCCTTGACGCCGGCATACTTTAGCCGTCAGGCGCTCAATTTCGAGCGAAGAGACGGGCCATAAAGGCGGCTTTTCATTTGCCGGGCGTTCGCTTGAGCATCAATCTCGACCGCTGGTTCAAACCAGAACGGACACGGGTATTCGGTGTCTATATATACCCTTACTCCATTTGGGGATTTCTTTTTGCACTTTCTAAAGACCTATCCTCTTCTTCTTTCTCAAAACGAAGTCTTCTCCATGGTCGCTTTACTCCCGCCTCGTTGATAGGATTGCCAAGCTCAAATCTTGGCAATCGGCGGCGAGAAGAGGACTCGAGGGGTCCACGAACGGTACGATCTTCCTCAGGGTTCACGCTTTCCAGAAGACACCATTGTCGATCATGGCGCCGGATAAGCTACCGCATACGGCGATTTGGACAATGGATTGCGCCTCTCGCCGGGCGCTCGAAGAGGCGCGAACGCTCGGGTGTCTCCGATGCGCTTGCCCCTAACGCCATCGCCACTATAATGGCGCTTCTTGGTGATTCGTCATCGCAGGAAGGTGGTGCCGACTCTTCAACTCTTCTAAGCAACCTTGTCACGGTGAGGGCTATAAAGAAGGATGCCCATTTCTTCTTCTGCATGTGGGTGGTCGGTTTGTCGACATTCCGCATCAATAAGGACCGAAGAATAAATTGCCCGGTTTTCGGCCACGACGAATTGGCTTGCCGCTCATGGCCGGAGATCAACAAAGACGCCGTAAGAACCTTCCTCTTCTCGGACGAGAGGCCGACTCGACAAGTTCCGCCACTATTCGTGGTCGCGAGGGGCTACAACTTGTTCGACAACGCCGCTGAGGGTAGCGGGCTATCGCTCATCTCGAACGATCGAGGCCGACGAGGCGCAGGGAGAAAGAGTTGCTAGAGGTGGCTCTCGCCAGGTTGAAGATCCCAAGAGTGGGGGTTCTAGCCCCACCTGGTCACAACCGCAACTCCCGCAGTAAGAAAGTCAGGAGGGGTCAGCACCATGGAGGCGCTGCAGTGGAGGAGAAGTTTGAAGAAATGGCTGGCAGGTGAAGAGGCTCTCCTCCGCCCCGGGCCCGACCGGATCAAGAAGAAGAAGAAGAAGACGACTAAGGAGTCGTGGGCCGACTTAGGGGAGGCGGTCGAGGGTGGTCTCCGAAAGCGTGCCGAGGGCGCCACCGGGAACTCCCCACCGCTGGGGAAGAGTCGCTCCGCAGTCCTCCCTCGCTCGCCCGGGCGAGGTTGCGCCTGAGGGGGGGGGTCCCGCCCCTGTGTCGGGCCAGGCTCCTAGTCGGGCCATGATGGGGTCGCCAAGGGCGATCGAGGGGCTCCTACCACCAAATGATGGAGACGCCTCCGAGGAGCCTACTGGAGGTCGTGGAAGGAGGCACTACTTCGAAGAATCGGCCCGAGTCGACCTCCGCGAGCCCGCCAAGGACTTGGGCATAGAGCTTCTTCCGCCATCGATTGCCGAGGTGGGTCGCTTGAGGTGGAGAGAGCTGCGATCCCACTCATAGGCAACTGTGGGAGGGGTACTCGGCAGGGGGAGCCTTCCCCAGCGACATTCATCCCTCAGCATTCCCTCCTTAGAGAGGGCCTTGCTTCTCTCGTGGTGGGGACAGCCTGCTCTCGAGCAGCTCACTCTCCCCACGACAAGGATCTCCGGAGGAGACGCCTCACTGCTCTCCAGCCTCTTGAGTTACCACACTCGAGGGGCCTTGGTAGGGAGGAGCTTTACGGCCGGGCTATCTTGCGCCATGAATGCCGTGGAACCACTTGGCGGAGAGGTTGGTCGCGAAAAGAGGAGCCGGAGGAGGCGAGAAGAGGGCGACCCCCTTGAGGCGGAGAAGTCGGTCGGCCAAATGCGCTGCTGAGTTGGAGGCCAAGCACCCACGATCGCGATCTTCAAACTCGCCATTCGAGCAAAGCTCGCTAAGCTGATAAGATGAAGGGGAGGTCGCCTGCTGAGGAGGATCTGAAGGCTCCGAGAGGGAGATCGAGGAGGCAAGGCATTGAGAGGCCGGAGGACTAGCCGGGGCCGAGAGTTGAGAGCCGGACTTGCGGGGTCGCCTCGATGAGTAAGGCGCCCATCGACTGGCCAGGGACGACGCCAAATTGATCGAGGCTCGCCAAGTTTGCAACGCCGAGGAGGGCAAGAAGGAGGTCATTGAAGAGTACAAGCAGGGCCTATGGGGAAAGTGGAGCCGTCCCTAGCTATCAAGGCTGGCACGACTACTTGAAAGCCCAACTCCTTCTAAGCTCTCTCGACGTTGAGGCTCGCCTATCCTCCCTGTGGTAGAGGGTTCTCTCATGCTGCTCCAAGGCCCGGAAGCCGTGGGGGGCAGAGTACAGCCTAGCCGAGGACTCCACCCGATGAGGATGAGGACGACGAGGAGGACGAGGATGACGGAGAGGAGGGAGACGGCAAGCAGGGAGGAGATTAGGCCGCCTGGGCACTTTGTTCATTTTTGCTTTGTTGTTAGTTGGAAAGTCTTGTATTTGTAATATATTTTACATCGGGTGAATGAAAATTTAGTCTCAATGCCAACTCTCTTCCCCTTTTTTGTGATGCCCTTTCTAAGCTTTGTGATAATAGTGACTTTGGTCGACCGGCCGCCATCTATGTTTTGTACGACATGACAAGTGGGTTGATCGTGGACCATCGCTTCTGGCCTCTGATTGCAATTCTCAAGGCTGTTCGTGGTCCTCCCGTAGGGAGTCGGGTCCACCACCGGGTGGCATGGTCGCTGATGGCGCTTGAGAGGGGCCCATTCGCTTCTCGAGTGGGAGCCAGATGTCCTCGGCCGCCCTTAATCACGACTTTTAGGCTTCCTGGGTGGGCGGTTGGTTTCATTTAAGACAGCGCTTCTGTTTTTCGAGATGACGATTCAGCTTCGGGTGACCCCCGAAGTTCTACACTCTTAATTTCTTCCGCTGATCACTTAGGGGCTTAGCATTTATGGGTTCTATTATAAATAGGGAGGAGGCCATTACTTATCGTGGCTCGCTAGGTTGGTGGCTAATTGCCTTTACTCATCTCTAAGGTTTCAAATTGGGAGCCAAGTGAGTTTTGGCCGAGATGGTCAGCTGGGGTGGATTCTCTCCCCAGAGTCCACCACCTTCTCGGGTTTTCCCACGAGAGTGCCGGGCGGTAGTTCCGGCCATCTCAGGAAGGAAGGGGAAACCCCTCGTCAAGGCCCAAAGAATTGGGGCACGACTTGTGATCATCAGATCTATCTTAGTAAGAGAGTGCGGAGTGTATCTCCAAGAAAGCCGCTTTGTTTACATCCATGGATTCGATGATATTTTGTTTACATCCATGGATTCTCGATTTATATTTTGTTTACATCCATGGATTCTCGATTTATTGTGCCGATATGGAACCATGGGGCAAAGACTCCAAATCCTTTGGCAAGATTCGCCATATTCTCTAGGTCGCCTTGGTGCCCTTTCATTAACTTCGCAGAACAATTGCGGTACTCTCCTCGTTGAAAGAGCCGCCGGCTTAGACGCCGAGGTGAGCAGAGGAGGCTACGAAAAGTTGGACACCGGCTACTACGACTATTAGGATGTATACCTAGGCTTGTAGTTTTAATTTTTCTTTATTTTGGCGCTTCTGACGCGCACTATTGTAAACTTTGCTTGAATATCAATGAAAAGTCAGATTTCATGGATGGTTGTTTGTTCGATTCATTCATTTCTCCTTCCCTTCTTTTTTGTCGGTAACGGTCGGCCCCTCGTGGGGCTTATAAGAAACACAAGTAGACCGAACGGGTCTACCGCGGGGCTTACAATAAACATAAGTAGACCGAACACGGTCGCCCCCGTGGGGCTTACAATAAATATAAGTAGACCAAACACGGGTCGCCCCTCGCGGGGCTTACAATAAACATAAGTAGACCGAACACGGTCGCCCCTCGTGGGCTTACAATAAACATGCGCATCAAACACGGTCGGCCCCCTCGTGGGGCTTACAATAAACATAAGCACCAAACACGGGTCGCCCCGTGGGGCTTATTTCCTCGAAGCCGCCCAATCGCTGGGTTGCTCGGCCCGCCATCCACTAGCTAGTTAATGGGGCCGCCTTCATCCGCCCCTTTGTCAAGGTCATTCTGCCTCGTGGTGCGGAGCTAACCGGGTCGGCTTTATGGTGGCGCAGATCTTCGCAGAGGACGCATCGCGAGAGGTCGGGCTTAGGACTTACGCTGCTTCAGTGTAAGCGCTAAAAATTGCTTATCGCGCCGAATGAAACTCGCGGACGGTGGGTTAACAACCAACAACCCATTCGACAAACCGACGATTGACTATGCCGCAAACGCCGCAAAGCCGGTCCGCGAACACACCTAAATGGGTCAACAAGGCGCATTTAATCAACGAGGCTACGCGGTTATGGAATGAATCCAACAAGCAAATCTTCAACGAGATTGATCGGGTCCAAACATCAACGAGATCGATTTGAACATCGATCGATCGCCACCTAAATCGCTGACGGATGAAACCAATCAAGTGAACCAAGCACGGACTTAGAACCACCACGACAAGATCGAATAAACGCCACTTGAAAAGTCCAAAACCAAACCGGAGCAAAACGGCGGCCCCTGAAACCCGACATCGCTTGGTGTCCGGCCAATTGGCCGACACCAAATGGTGTCCGACAGTCTGACACCAATGGGTCCGGCCGGCCGAAGCCCCCTCTCCTCTTGTTTTCCTATAAATAGTGAGGGGGTGCTCATTTGAAAAGGGTGGATTTTGAGATTGATTTTCGATATTCTTGAGAGAGCCCTCGCGAGATCCACGAGCCTCGACGACAGCCCCGAAAGCACCGGCGAGCACGCCGATCTACAAACCGCGAGGTGTTTAACTCTCGTCGGCGATCACAGGATTTCTCCTAGTAGATCTCACCCGCCCGCATCCTCTCCTTCGTGAGGCGATCCCTCCGGCATCCTCTCCTTCATGAGTGTGATCCTCAAAAGCGCCGCTTCCCTCGCTACACCAGAAGTTCCAACCCGGTTTCCACCGATCTCAATTGCGCCGGTAGTCCACCGGACGAATAAAAGTCCCCTCATGCAAAGAACTCACGCAAGCCGGTGATCCCGTAAAATAGAGATCCTCGTGTTTGTTCATAAAAGGAAGAAGTTGTAATTTTGTTTTCATTGTACCTGAAATAAAAAGGCATTTTCTTTTGTTTGAATTTTGTTGTAGGCCAACGGCTATAAACGAAGTTCAAACGAAAGCAATGAATAACAAGTCTACTTTTCCGCGAACAAGCCGGGCGACCACAATAGAGCCAACGGCTTCAACAAAGAAGCCGCCGTGGTCGCAACCGCTGAATCGATCCCGGTCATCGAGGAGGTCGAAGTTCGAAGTTCGACTAAAAGAAGCACAGGAGTACCTCTTCCTCATCCGCATCCACCCCCGAAGTCCAAGATGGTCTCCGCAAGGAAGACCCAATCGCCTCGCATGGAGGCGAAAATCCACCACCACCGCCGCCGACTACAGCGACGTGGTTCTCCGCCCCTAACAACGGCCAAATCTTCAACCTCATTCTCGCAGGGTCGATTCGCCAATGGCGCTGTGACTTCTCCAAGAGAGCCCGCCGAGGCTTACGCCAACGCCGGTAAAACAAGCCGCCTGTGCGAAAGAATCAATGGATGGGGTTCGCTATGAAGCGGATCTAAGATCCGTGTTAGCTCGAGGTTGAAGTCGAGATTGTAGCCGACTTCTACAGCCGCATAAAATGAATGGGTCCAAGTCAAACGGAACCGCTTCACGCCAGAGCGTGATCCTGCCACAAGACTCGCAAGCAAGGGCTTTGGTGCAACAAGCCCGCGAAGTTAAAGAAGGAGACGGCTAAGAAGTCGCCAACGAAGTCGGCTAGTTTGAAGCCCAAGTCCGCCGACACTTCAAACCGGACAAACCCGCAGATTCAAGCCCAGCTCGCCAGAAGCCAACTCTACTCCCCCGTGCTCAAATCAAAATTGTGAGCACTTCATCAAAAGTGACGCCGGTTACCTCCGCTCGCAGACTCCAAACTTCCGGCGGCCAACTCGCCACAACCAGAAGCTTATCGTCAAGGATCGCCTGGTCCGCTTAAAGGAATCGCTGGTCACTCCCGATATAGGGTCGCACTCCACAAAGACAAGAAGATTCCCGCGCTTTGCATACCGGATTGAAAGTCGGTCCGAGTCCCTCAAACTTCACGCCACATGTTTAAGTCAAGGAGAGTTACTTTCGTAGTTTTGGTCATTCTCGAAGGAGACGCCTCGCCCGACGACGACGACGCTATACCCGGTGAACGCAGACCAACACACGCAGATTGCTCCGCTCACCCACCGACGAAGCCGTACTACCGCAGTAAGGTAATGAGAAAATCTCAAAGGATTCCCCTAAATCGCCACAGCCATGTTTGTGCTCTAAGCTCATCAAGACAAGGTTTCTGAGTGTAATTGTTGTCGAGGAACTCCGTTAAAGAGTCTCGGTCTTCGTAGACTTAGCACCAACACGCCGGTGACCTAGGTCAAGGCGATTCCACGTAGGATGGCATCCCGAGAGGATGAGCTGCCGAGGTCACTAATAATATGACCGCAAAGAACCATCGCCAAGGGCTATTCCCAAAGATCGCAACGGCTAACTCGCTTATGGGTCCCGACTATTCGACGGTCCACCACGACAAACTCTGAGAGGGCTACTTCGTGAGGATGAAGTATCGACTGGTCGGCAATGGCATCCGACAATACAGCCTTCTAGTGACTGACAACCCCGAAAGCTATGATCGCATGCATCGTGGCCAAGATAATCGGATGAAGGCAATAAACAACGGAAAACTTCAAATTAGAGATGGAGTTGGCCATGCATAATGAGAGAAATGCATGACCAATGATCCAAGCTCTAACAAAGCATCGAGGGGAATCAAGTCAACACATCGATGTTGATCAAGATGATGTACGACCGTGATCGAGGAAGCACCGTGAAGATGATAACCCTCCGAACCACGACAGCTGTTGCCTGCGAGAACGAAGATTAAAGACCTCGAAGCAAAATTAACTCGCTGATTTCTTCAAGAGGTGAAGAAGACGTATCCCTTGCCCATACCCGAGGGGTGGGAATCAATCCCATACCCTTCAAAGTTTAACTTAATAAACTTTACACCGCTTGATCTGAAGGGTTCCCCGACGCAACACTTGATTTACTTCAAGTCACCGGTTATTTCTGCAATGAGCCCCCGATGGTTCTGGCCATTCGCCTGGCACCCTTCGTGGAGCTGCCTTTGATCGGTACCGCCGCCTTAAACAAGGGAGCATCACCGGGACGATATGGAGTCCTTGTTTTCCAACTTCTTTGATGACGATACCGGTATCCATTGGAACATTACCGACGGAAGCGTAAGAATGGAGAAACGGTGGATTTTGGAGATTGGATTTTCTCGATATTCTGAGAGAGCCTCGGAGATCCACGAGCCGCCGACGACGCATCCCCGGAGCACCGGCGCAGCACGCCGATCTACAAACCGCGAGGTGTTTAACTCGGTCCAGGCGATCGCCACGGATTTCTCCTAGTAGATCTCACCCGCCCACATCCTCCTTCGGAGGCGATCCCCGGCTACGCATCCTCCTTCGCGGAGTGTGATCCTCGCGCGCCGCTTCCTTCGCGGAACGAGCCCCGCTGCTCAGAGTTCCGTAACCCGGTTTCCACCTGATCTGAATTGCGCCGGTAGTCCACGGATGAATAAAAGTCCCTAGACAGCAAAGAACTCCACGCAAGCCGGTGATCCCGTGAAATAGAGATCCTCGTGGTTTGTTCATAAAAGGAAGAAGTTGTAATTTTGTTTTCATTGTACCAAATAAAAGGCATTTTCTTTTGTTTGAATTTTGTTGTAGGCCAACGGCCGTAAACGAAGTTCAAACGAGCAATGAATAACAAGTCTACTTTTCCCGCAACAAGCCGGGCGATTACAAGGAGCCAACGGCCAACAAAGAAGCCGCCGCGGTCGCGAACCGCGATTCGTGATCCCACATCGAGGAGGTCGAAGTTCGAAGTTCGACTAAAGAAGTACGAGGAGTACCTCTCCTCGCCCGATCCAGCCCCCGCAAGTCCAAGATGGTCTCCGCCGCAAGGAAGACCCAATCGGCCTCGCGCGAGGCGAAAATCCACCACCACCCGCCGTGACTACAGCGACGGTGGTTCTCCCGCCCTAACAACGGCCAAATCTTCAACCCCTATCTCTAGGGTCGATTCCGCCAATGGCGCTGTGACTCTCCAAGAGAGCCCGCCGAGGCGACGCCAACGCCTGCAAAAAACAAGCCAGCAAAGAATCAATGGATGGGGTTCGCTATGAAGCGGATCTAAGATCCGTGTTAGCTCGAGGTTGAAGTTCGAGATTGTAGCCGAATTCTACAGCCGGGCGACAAAATGAATGGGTCCAAGTCAAACGGAACTGCTCTACGCTCGTGAGCGATCCGAAGCGCCAAGACTCTCGCTCAAGCACGGCTTTGGTGCAACAAGCCCGCAAGTTGAAGAAGGAGGCGCTAAGAAGTCGCCAACAAATCTTAGTTTGAAACCCAAGTCCGCCGGCTTCAACTCCACTTAACCCAAAGATTCAAGCATAGCTCGCCAAAGAAACACCCTCGTGCTCAAATCAAATTGTGAGCACCTCAACAAAGGTGGTGTACGCCAAAGTTACCTCCCTGCTCGTGACTTGAACTCCCGGCCAA
>WHSE01000477.1:0-13995 GCA_012295165.1 Asparagus setaceus | reverse complement strand
TGCAAAATGAAACTGGAGGGATAGCAAGTTCGAAACAGCGATACTACATGGGGTCGGTGTGCATTTAACCATAAGTCTATGTTGCAAGGTTCATCTACTTGAAGTTTGTCAATTTGAATCTTTATCTTTTTTTAAAACATTTTTACTATATGATTAATAGAATTCTGTAGGGTTTAAAAAAAAAAAAATTTATAATAGATTTTCATAGTTTAACAGACTGAATTGTGTAATTAGTTTGAAGAACTCGTGTGTTGGATGAGGCCTAACTTTTATGGCCCTATTAAGGTCTAAGTATGGTTATTTAGTATCCATATGATTTAAAGAGGCTGTTTTCAAGACTCGAACCTTGGACTTCTAGCTTACAAGATGACAACCTAGCCGGGGTCAATATCTCGAGGCATACGGCGATTCACAATCGATAGTCGACAGATCCGGAGACTACGAGGTCGAACTGACCGACTTATCATCGTAGCAATCGAAATGGCACTCGCTCAAGAATTCTTCATCGAATATATCCCGCTTCAAACGCCATGCGACGCGACCGGGCGGGCGCTAGTTCGTCATAACAACCTTCCGAGACCGGCAACTAGTTACCGGCCAGACTCACTTCGCATCAATATATGATAGAGTACAGAAGACAAAGGGATAGTTACCAAAGAGGTAAATACAACCCAAACTAAGTTGGAGCCCCGAGATTACGCTTTCCTATCATCGACATGCTCTTACATGGCATTCTGCCAAGATGTGAAGGAGAGAGAGTCAATCCGCGAAGAGCTCCAAGATTCTTTTACTAACACGTGAACCCAGATATATCGCCGGGTATGATGATTTTATCCGATGCCTCTCAAACAAAGAGGCGTAAGAGGTCCTTCGAAGCACACTAAGGTGAATGTGGTGACCAGCCCGTCCCAAGCTCTCTACGATCGAATCAGAGAATGGGCTACTTTTGGCCCACAATGATTAATGACGCAATGAGCACGCCGAAATGCCACGTGTCAAATTCACGCGATTATATGCATCACCTCCCCGAAAGCAGCTTGCATCCTTCTACCACATCCTCGCCATTCGAGACATGGGGAATGGACGTTGTAGGTCCATTTTTCCTCCGCTACCAAAGGCGATCGGTTTATTCTAGCAATCACCGACATTTCTCCAAGTGGGTCAAGCAATCCCGCTTAAAAGAAGTCATAAGAAAATTATTAAGTTTATCAAACACCATGTCATTTATCGACATGGTGTCCCGGATGGATCGCATGATAACGTCCCCAATTTATTAGCAATTCTCCACGTTTTGCTTAAAAGTTCAAGATACAAGATGTCTCCAACAAATTTTATAATCCAAAGAAGAAATGGATTAGCCGAGGCGCTCAACAAGACGATCATCAAGATTTTGTCGGCTTAATAACAAGCGCAGACCGACGATAAATTCGAGAAGCACTCGCATATCGACAACGGTACGCACGCCAATCGAGCGACTTCCCGATCTCGGGTTTACGGCGTGAAGCAGCTTCTCCCGCTGGAAATTCAGATCACCAGACGCCTCGCCACGAGATGACGATTGAAGAACAACATCAAAAACGCCTCAAGAGCTTGAGATGTTAGATGAGAAGCGCTGAGGCTCAACAATGCATTGAGTTCTATCAAGCTAGAATGTCAAGGGCTTTCAACAAGAAAGTTCGACAGAGAACCTTAAGGAGGGAGATTCGCCTCGCCGCCGACGGCCGATAATTCTCAACTCCAAGAAGAAAGGTAAATTCAACCCAATGGGAATGACTGCTCATAATAGACACAGCCTATTCAACGTGCATATCGCTTTATCACGTAGACATACCGCAATTAATGCCGATAAATGGGAAGTTTCAAAAGTATTATCCTTAATACATTCAGATAACCCATTTTGATGGGAAATTCTCGAGAATACCTCACTCATTTTATGAGGATAACCCTAGATTATTGTGTTTTCTCCAAAATTCTCTCACCGTCAAATTCATTGACTCTGGCCCACTAAAAATCTCCCCGTCCAACCACTCAAGAAGTCCCTCTCGATTCTTCCATGAACGAGGTCCACTTTCAAATTCTCGTTAGCAATCCTATAAAAGTGAAAGCTATCCGCATTCTTCCAAGATTCTCGAGGAGCCCCCACTCTTAGTTTCTCATCTGGGAAATAGAATACATTCTTCCTTTCCCACATTCACCGAGATAGGACACATCCTTCCTCTTCGTAAGCAAGAGATAGAATACATTCTTCCTCTCTTGTCTTAGATTCCTGAGGGAGATCCCACTCTTAGTTTCATCCTTCAAGATTCTCAAAATGGAGATCCCATTTTATCTCTTTCATCGAAACAGACAAAAATCCTTCCTTTCCAATACCCTGAGATAGGAGACAAGATCCTTCTTCCTCTCTCCACCGGCAAGAGATAGGATACAAAACCTCCTCTCTTGTCCATCCCTACCTGAGATAGAGACAAGATCCTCTTCCTCTCCACCTTCGAAATAGAATACACCTCCTTTTCCCACCTCAATCAATCTTATTCCGTTCAATCATTCTCCGTCAAAAGAAGGCGCTAAGATTCATCTTGGAATTTGATCCCAAATCCTTAGATAGGTCGACTTAACACGCCACGGATAGTTCTCCTGAAAAGACGGCTTCACGATTCAACATCGTAGCATTAAGTCTAAGAGAGTTTTATTCTTTTAGCACAACGCTAGTGTAGAATGGATTTGATAACCATACGCTAGCCCAACTCAAATCTTAGCTGGTAAAGGCTCATCAAACCCGCTGAGCTGGGTCACAATAACCCTAAAGCTAACGCCACACGCTGCCGGTTTAGTTTTTTCGATTGAAGAAGACACCGTGAGTTTGATTCTCGGGTATTTTATCCCGGGCTTCTAAGATAAAGCCAACTTCACACGCTGCTATCGGGTTTAGTCTTTTTCCGATTGAAGAAGACACCGAGTTTGATTCTCGGTATTTTATCCTAAGCCTAAGAAGGATAAAGCCAACGCCACACGCAAGGTTTGGGCTTAGTCTTTTTCCGATTGAAGAAGACACCGAGTTTGATTCGGGGTATTTTATCCCAAGCCTAAGAAGGATAAAGCCAACGCCACACGCTGCTATTTAGCTTAGTTCCGATTGAAGAAGACACCGAGTTTGATTCGGGGTATTTTATCCCTAAGCCTAAGAAGGGATGAGTCTACGCAACACGCTGCTGTCGCGGTCTCTTTGCCCGTAAAGAGTAATGGCTTCACGTGATTCAACATCGTGAGCATTAAGTCTAAGAGAGTTTCATTCTTTAGCACAACGCCACGCACGAACGGATCCATATAATCCGCGACGCTTAGCCCAACTCAAACGGTAGTGGTAAAGGCTAATCAAACCCGCTGATCTACCGAGGGTTTGCCAAAATCCTATAAGTATTATGGTTAATTATTTAAAAATCATAATAAAGCATAAAAGAGGATGGAAATATGTTTTATTGATAAACGATCCGGTTACAAGTTTTCTAAACGGCAAAATTTGTGACGAGAAATTTGTCGCTTAACTCGATACTTTATTGAGGAAAGCTTTGTTGAAGTTCCTCCCCAATCTCGGCCCCGGAAGCTCGCTAAGGGCCTCCGCAGCCTCTTTGATGTACCGCCGAGTTCAGATTTCGCACGCACCGCTGCGGAGTCTTTTCTTTGTTGGCCTTCGCCTTCCAAGACGATCAGGTTCTCGCTGGCTCTGCTCGAGTTTCTACTATCCTCGCTTCAAAGAGGACACAAGATTGAAGATGCTCCACCGAAGACTAAGCCAGCGACGCCAGTCTCCAAAAGACGACCCGTCCTCGGCCAGACCAACTCTCGAAGTCCAAGACAACCTAGCATCCTCGCCAAGCCGGCCGCCTCAAAATCTTGTAGACTTTGGAGCTTGACCTCCAAATGGTCGAAATCATCAGAATGGCCTCGTGCACTCAATCTTCCAGATATTCTCCCATGTCGCCTGATCCTACTCCAATCAGAACACGGTATAAACCGCTTCCTAATTTGTCGAAGTTCCCTAAGAATATTCTCACAAGAAATATTCTTAGGATAACTCGATCGTGATTGCATTGACACTAATCAACGCTGTCACCGATGCCACTCCAAATAGATTACAGTATAAACTAATTCCTAATTCTAACGGAAGTTCCCGAGAATATTACCATATTCTTAAGGATAACTCGATAACCGCCAATTTCCTCCCACCGCGGAACCTCAAAGAGGGATAAATTGACGAATCGGCTAAGCAGGTTGGCGCCGGACAGCCGTTTCTACCTTGGAAAGAATTCTCCCATCGAGGATAATTGTGCTCCAACAAGGAGTAATAAGAGACGCCAACCAACGCCGTCAGCCGAAGGATTCACCGACAACGGTTCGATCCACGAAGATCGCATCACGGCAACGCTACAGCACTCACGCATTGAAGGCTAAAATCCATGTAGTTCGACGCCACTAACGGCCGCAGCCTAAGGATTCCCCCATCAACGGAGGAATCTCGGCGATCAATTGGACGACAATTCAACAACACGAAGTCGACAAGAAGGAAACTTAATTAGCTACGCTTGAAACTCCAACAATGGTCAAGCAATAAATGCAAGACCGAACACCCCGGGTATCCTACAAAGCACCGGAGAACCCGAGAGGAATTGAGGAATTAAATATCGCGGCAAATCTCAAAAGAAATTCATCCATCGACTCGTCAAGATCTCAACAACCGACAAAAAAATGCAAGCACCGTAATACCTTCAACAATCCTACAAAGCACCGGAAAGACAAGGGAGATGAGAGATCAAACGCCAAGGTCATTCTTAAGTCCTATCAATACTAAAGGGTGAAGGGTTTCATCACGCCCAAAGCATCCTGCTCATCAAGAATCGGTGACCGAGACGCTTTGGAGGGGTAATCAGAGGCATTAAAAATTGCTTATCAGCATCTCAACAAGACTCTCAGAAACGGTGGGTTGACAACCGACGATCCATCCGACGGCCACACTGAACGCCCGACGACGCGACTACGCCAAAACACATAAAGCCGGTCGACGTAACCCATGAAGTGAGTCGGCGAGGCGACGAAGCATGGGTTTACGTCGGGAGGAAACCCGACGACTAAGCTCAACGAAGGCGAAGTTGGCTAAACTCAAACGCCGACGAGATCGAATCAACCGTATTTAGTCCGCCGATAAAACGCGAACCGCTTGAGCCCCGAAAGTTGATCGACTCAAACACAACGGCGACACCACCGAGCAAAACTAAGCCCTAAGACCGAAGAGTCGACGGAAACGACGCTGAGACGACGAACGCCGCGACGCACCACGCCAGTGGCCAAGGTGGTCGGCCACTTTGCCGAAGTTATTCTACCAACTTGTTTAGGCCAAGTGGTTTGAGGCCAGCTAAGTGGTTGAGGAGGCTCGCCACTTTGCCGAGCCACCGCGCCACTGGCCGAGGGCTACCAACTTGGCTTCGAGGTGGCTCGGCCAAGTGGCCGAGCTCACTTGGTCTCGGCAGATGCACCCCCATTGTATAAATAGGGGGTCTTGCTTTGGAGGGTTCGATTTTCTCAAAGGTGGATTTCGGATTTTGGAAGACTCGGGATTTTCTCAAGAGTTCTCACGAGATCCACGGCGCGGGCCGACGACTGCCCGGCTAACCGGGCGAGCACAAGTCCACCGGACACGTGATCTACAAAGCGAGGTAAGAAAACTCGTCGAACTACGATACCCTCTAGGTTAAGCTTCGCTTTAATCTCTGTGGATAGCGCCGTGATTTCTCCTAGTAGATCTCACCCGGCCCGCCATCCTCTCTCGCGGAGTGGCGATCCCTCAGAGGGCCATCCTCTCCTTCGTGGAGGGATCCTCAGCGCTTCGCTTCTTCGTGGAACGAGCCCCTCGCCTCAGGTTCCAAAGACCTGGTTTGCACCAGGATCGAATTGGCGCGTGGTCCACTGGACGTAATAAAAGTCCCTAAGACAGCGAAGAATCCACGCAAGCCGGTGATCCCGTAAATAGAGATCCTCGTGTTTGTTCACAGGAAGAAAGTTGTAATTTTCGCTTTCATTGTAAGCTCAAATAAAAGGCATTTTCTTTGTTTGAATTTTGTTGTAGGCCAACGGTTGCATTAACGAAGTTCAAACGCAGCAATGAATAACAAACCAACTTTCCCCTACAATGTGGGCGGTAAAGATGGGTCATTTCGCTAATCGGCGAAAAGGTCGCCCCTCCACCGTTGTAACGTTTCCTCGCTTTTTAGGCACGCATTAAATACCCTAAAATCACGCCTAGTGGGCTTATTTTCAACGTATAACCGCCCATTTAAAGTATCCGAACGCCTCTTTATGCTGATAAAGTCAAGCGGGCCCCACCAAAGCATTGATTTAGACCCTTCAAGAGCTCATTTCAAATATTCGATGTCTCGCCTTGGCGAGCATAAAGTAAGTGCCTCGCCTATAACGACACATCAATGTGTCTCGCTAGTGGCGGCACACACAAGTGTTCTCGCCACAGACACATCAAGGTGTCTCGCTTAGTGGCGAGGCACAAACAAGTGTCTTGCTAGTAGCAGACACAGCGCAGTGTCTCGCTGTAGCGAGGTGACAAAAAGTGTCTCGCACTCGGCGGTGACACAATCTTCCCATGTGTTGACTTCTTGAGATTTTGACGACGTTGTCCTTCGATCTTCTCATAATTTAGTCATATTTGAGGTTCTTCACAATTTTGATGCTCACAGATACCCTCCAAAGTTTTCGACTTCTCCAGATTTTGTCGAGGGTCCGAATACTTTGGATAAGATATGCCTTGCCTGCTCAACGCTGAACTTTATAGAAGGGGTCTCAGATCTTGTTTTCGAACCCCAACTACGACGCCGCCAACCATATTTTGGGATCAATAACGCTGCATTTGTATTTGGATTGGTTACAATGACGGTCAAATTTGAACCCATCATCTCCATCTTGAAAGTCACCACTTGGGTCGAATTGAGAATCCTAAGAACCATGTTGTTTCATCACAGGGGATAGCGATGATTCTTTTCAAAGAACGAATTTAGAGAAGAAGTTGCCGTCCGCTTATCAACACTTGGGACACAAATTATCCGCTAGAGACTTCCGAAAGCTTCCAATGTAACTGGGACCAATTTGCTTTGAATACATTACTCGTGACACGTATGAGGGTAATCGCCACTCGATTTGCCGAGACAGCTTTGTGGTCTCCCTTCGTATGCGACTTTTTTTCGCGACGAGGTGAACGCTACGCAGCTTTGTTATGTCATCACCAAGGGGAATGTGTGCGGAAGCATTTTGTGTCATACCAAAGGGACCGCCACAGACCGTCTGGAGCATGCTTGAGCTGAGGCGATGTAATGGCACATTTGTATTAGCAATGAGTTACAAAGTGCATTAAAATCACTGGAGGGAGAAAGTGCTTAACCCCTGCAGAGGAGTGAACCCACCGCCTCAAGTTATTGCTTGCACGATAGATATAGGATTTTTGGCAAACCCTCACCATCAACGGATTTGATGAGCCTTTACCAACTACCGCTTGAGTTGGGCTAGCATGTAGATTATCCGAGTCCGCTTCTACATGTTACGCTGTGCTAAAAGAGTGAATTCTCTTAGACTTTATGCTATTTATATTGAGTAATGTAGACTCCTGGCCAATTATTACAGAATTGACTACCCTAAAAGATGTGTTAGATGCACTTTATCTCTCGATAAGGGCGAGATAATATCCCTATGCATGAAGGCATAGTTTAGGTGTCATTAGGTAATGACATCTATGCTACGATATTGAATAATGAGACTCGATCAATTATCACGGAATTGACTAACCCTACAAGCGTGTTAGAACTTATCTCCTCGTAAGGGACAGAGATAACATCCCTATGCATGAAGGCATAGTTTAGGTGTCATTAGATAATGACATCTATGCTACGATATTGAATAATGACTCGATCAATTATCACGGAATTGACTACCCTACGCGGTGTTAGATCGACTTAT
This sequence comes from Asparagus setaceus, assembly GCA_012295165.1. NCBI lineage: Eukaryota > Viridiplantae > Streptophyta > Magnoliopsida > Asparagales > Asparagaceae > Asparagus > Asparagus setaceus. The sequence continues at coordinate 5,985 of WHSE01000477.1, read as the reverse complement.
CTCCTCGTAAGGACGAGATAACATCTCTATGCATGAAGGCATAGTTTAGGTGTCATTAGGTAATGATATCTATGCTACGATATTGAATAACGAGACTCGATCAATTATCACGGAATTGACTACCCGCGGTGTTAGACGTGACTTATCTCCGGTAAGGGACAGAGATAACATCCCTACTACGCATAAATAGGCGAGATTTACCAATGATTATTAAGTCAAGAATGAGACCGCTATATATTGAATACATAGACTTTATTTGTTATTTTTGTGTCTTCGGGGCAAAGACTAACCCGCAGTCTTCTCTGGGGCAAAGATCTAACCCGTTGTGTTTAAACAAACCCTCTGTGTCTTCTCTTGGGGCTAAGGCGTAACCCGCTTGGTTCTTGGGGCAAAGACGAACCCGTTGTATTGAAGAAGAAGAAGAAGATATTTTCTTATCTTCCGCCTTCAATTGACAACTCTTTATTCACGCTGAATCAGAGTCAAAAGATTCTGGTGCACGCACTAAGAAATCTATAGAGAAACTCAAAGTGGGATCTCCACTGAGAATCAAGTTGGAGTCGGGCCAATATTGACTCTAAGATACCTTTAACTCATGTGAGTAAAAGGTGGAATTTGGATAACCCTAACTCCATGAAGGTCCGATTACCCAATTTACATGGTTTGGCCCTAACTATTAAAAGTTTTGACCAAGTGGGAGTGAAAATTTAAAATGACCCTAACTGCTCAAAGGTTTGGTCAAGTGAAGAATGACCCTAACTGCTTAAAGGTTTGGTCGTGATCGACCCTGGGAGTAGATTTGATTTCTAAACTAAGAATTAACTATCGAGGTAATAGTTAACATGATAGTTATTTTTGTGGTCCCGCCATCCTATTGAAGAGGATTGGTGGGAGAGTTTATGGAGTTATCGTAAATAACTTTCTTGTGGACCTACCATCCTCGCTGAATAGGAATTGTGGGGATTTTGGAAGAGTTGGCGTAAGATGAAGGAAAGAAGGTATTTTCTTATCTTCACAAAGGGGAGTTTGGAGATCGACTATTTAAAAGTTTGATCATCCAAAATAGTGGGGTAAAATTGGTGAATGGTATTTCTAGGCTATCTAATATGATAAACCCGGTCCTTCATCATAAGACGGGTTATCCGAAAGTACACTAAGGATAGTATCTCTTCGTGAACTTCCCATTAATGGCATTGTGATCTTATCACCGCCCCGCTACCACGCTTAGCTTAACAAGCCGGATTTGCCTCGCACTCGGGTTGTTTCAGGTATCCCGCCGTAGTAACGATAGGCCCCAAGAGCTTCACCAAGTTCGTCACTTTGACGTTATGATCCCGGCCAATTAGAGCCCGATAATGCCTTTAAGGATAAAATAACTTTTGGTAGGATGATGGACCCCTCAGGCGTAATGAGGATCTCAAGTCTTGTCACCTCCTCCTCGATTTGTAATAGGTGGCAACTTAATTTTGTTGTCGCAAGGAGGTGCTTAAAATAATCGAACTTCTTCATCTCCGAAAGAGTATGTCCCGTGGAATTGATGAAGCTTTTGTTGCTCCCCAGGTTGTTGGCGTGGTCGTAATTGCGACGCTTGATTTACGCCAATAGCGCCCACAGATGCCTTTCCTCTATTAGAGGCAAAATTTACTTCGAGGGGTCCATCTTTTCGCTTTTCGCCTTTCTTCCTTTTGAGGAAACGCTCGCTTGTTCTCCTGTATTTTCAGATCTTTCCATGTAGTTGGTGGGACTAACCCCATGACTTCCAACATCAATGGAGAGATTATTGTGGCACGCCCTCGCAATATGAATTCTCTGATTGATCTTTACGCTTATGGCCTTATTGCAAGCGCTTAACTAAACAAATAATCGCCTCTCCACTCTTCTGCTTTTCATCCAAGAGGGTTCCAATCGAGACTTCTGTATCGCCATCGAAAAAGTTATTGAGAAACTAATTTTCCATGTCATCCCAGAAGCATCGCTCCCAGCCTTTGAGTCTTCGATACCAATCGAAAAGCACTTCAATAAGGGTACCAACGAATGACCGAATCATCAAAGGCTCATTTCCGAGATCACCCCTAAATGAGACTTGAAATAGATCAAGTGTCGGTAGGCTAACCCTCCTCCAAAAGGTGTGAAATTAATCAAATCAATTTCGGGGTAAGGATTGAATCCCACTCTCTGATATGGACACGGATACCGGTCTTCTTAACCCGCGGAGCGACATTAAAGCATTAATTTTGCCTTCAAGCTCCTTCATCTTTTCGCCATCATCCTCCCCTTATTTTGGATTACTTCCAATAGGAAGAATTGACCATTTCCACCTTGAGCACCGATGCCTTTTGGAGGTTGATCACAGAAATGTGTTCATCTATTTCTCGATCACTATCATCTACATGATGGGTAACATGGCGATCGGATCCACCGGGCCGATTAAATTGGTGGTCAACTTTTGACTTTGCAATTCTCATTCGCTGCATGGCTAGCTCCATCTCTGCTTTTATTTCTACTTTAAGCTCTTGCTTGGCTAAGGCTTGTAACATTTGAGCTAGGACATCGGAGTAATGGTAAAAGCTCCCTATGGTGACACTCATACTTGAAAAGATCGTCTCAAGCTATTGCCGAGCAAAGGCCGAAATTTCATCTTCGATGACTCTCCTTCATGCATTCTTCTATAGTCACGCGCCGCAGAGCTCGCAATTACAATCGGACATTCTTCGGGAACTGAGCTAACTCTTCCTCCAGGGTAAAGTCGATCTTCATCATTTGCCGGTCCTTTCTCTTTGTTTACCATGTTAATAGTAACTTCGTGAAGTTCATCGGTTCGATGGTAGATCTTCTTCGGGTCGCCTTGACTCGCTGGAATCTTCCGCCGGCCGGTGGAAAGCCTCGAATACCGCTCTTTGTGGTTGAGCCGCTTGATTCGAACAGCACATCCCGACAACAACGCCTTGATTAGTTGTGCACACGAGCAAGAACAATTTATTTCATCAATCGCTCTTTTCGTAGTTGCCACCCGTACCGATGATACAGCTTGATGTGGTTTGTCACTGGTTGTACTTTCACCCCAAGTGTAACGCTGTCCTTAATCGAGGACACGCTTTGGGGGCGCCGATCATTCGAATTTGGGAGGCACCTTTGACGTTTTAACTTCATCTCGGCCGGGTTGTTCGCATGGATCATAAATGTTTTATCATCTCTCGACTTCACTTAATCACACTTCAGTTCTTCCCTTTAGTAGACTTCCGCGACTTTTAAGGATGCTCAAACGAGATGCAATTGGAATTCGAGACCTGAGATATTTCGCCTTGCTCGTGACTCTTCGGATCGGGTAACTCAAACGTCTTTTATCGGTGCCTTGCCTTTATTTCCGAGCCGTGGACTCAGGCGCATTAAACACCGAAGTTGACGGATTTTACTTAACGCTGATACCTCACCGAGAAGTGGAAGAAAGGGGCGAAAAGTCATTTTTGCTGGCAGATAGAGGACCGCCATTGGTTACAGGCGTCAGATCGCCTGGCGCGAGATATTGTTTAACGGCCGCTATCGGCAGGTTTTAGGTCGCTTCGCGCGAGGCAACCGAACTCGCCAAGACCTGCTGGCGAAGCGCACTTGGCCGATTTTGATGTCGACTTCGACCCAAATTTTGTGATTTTGGTCCATTCCTTGGTTGATTTTGACTCTCGCTTTGAACAATCAAGACGCGCGGCACGCAGCAACGCGGCACGGCGCTTTTGATGCGTTCTTCCTTGTCAATCGGTCCTTTTGACGAGAACCCATTCTTCCTTGGGAAGAGTGTTGACGGATTGAGATTGAGGCATTGTAGGTTGCCGACGCCATCAATGCGAGCGGTTGTAGTGAACTCCGATCGCTGATTCTATGGCCTGGCAAGTTGTCGGACCATCTTTGACGCCTTTGACGAGCCCCTTCGCCGAATGTTGAGATCTTGTTGAATGACTCTTCTTCAAAGGAGTCAACTTGAGTGCAGCTCCCGCTTTGAGATCCGCCGGTGTTGTTGCGAGGGGAAATCGCCTGGCCGTAGTTTAACGAGACTCATTGCGCCACAACGTAACTAACCTCGCTCTTTGAGATAAGATCCTCGATGCTTGCGGGCGAGGGGACTGGCGAAGAAGAGAGAGATATTCTTCAACTTGGCTTGATCGAAGAAGTAGTCTCAACCATCGACCATGAGGTCGGCTTGATCGCCGCAGGTACGCGACACAACGATCTCGCTCGAGACCGCTGGCCCCATGGTCGCCATCGTGTTTGGGTCGAAAATGTTTCCATTGTAAAACTTGAGAAAATTACACTTTTGATTCTCGCTACAAAGAAATTTAAGTAACTCTCTCACAAACTCAACGTAAGACGCTACACGCCAGATCTCCTCGCTTTTGTGGGTCTTTGCCTGCGCCGGACGCTAATCCATGGACCACCGAGCAATGATCGCCGAATCGACGGGTTTAGTTGATGCTTCGCGAAAGGAAACAAGAACTTAAGCAAATATCTTAGCAAAGTAAGATATCTACTCTTCTCAAGAATAAGTCAAAGCTTAAACTCGAGGAATCTCCGTAGATCGTGGTTCTTGAACTCCAGCTTCGATTTCTCTCTCTTTGCAATAGCTCTCATGACCGATTCGATTGCCCCGGCCGGATGTAGGGGTATTTATCGACTTTGGGAGGCGTGTTCTCTCAAAAACACAAGTGTCATAAGTGCTCAACATTTGTAGTTAGCTCGAAATGCCGCCTTAAGCCGCCTTCGCCACCGGGCGGTATCGTTCGCCGCCGCGCAGGTAAGATGGGTCATTTCGCTAATCGGCGCAGGCGGTCGCCCCTCCACCGTTGTAACGGTTTCCCTCGCTTTTTAGGCACGATTAAATGCCCTAAAATCACGCCTTAGTGGGCGATTTTCAACGATAACCTTCATTTAAAGTATTCAACATCTCTTTATGCTGATAAAGTCAAGTGGGCCCCACCAGCATTGATTTAGACCCTTCAAGAGCTCATTTCAAATATTCGGGTGTCTTTGGCGAGGCATGCAGTGTTCGCTATACGAGACACATCAATGTGTCTCGCTAGTGGCGAGGCACACACAAGTAAACCGCTAACAATGAGACACATCAAGGTGTCTCGCTAGTGGCAGGCACAAACAAGTGTCTCGCTAGTGGCGAGACACACAAGTGTCTCGCCAATGTAGACACATTAAGGTGTCTCGCTAGTGGCGCAGGCATAAACAAGTGTTCGCTAGTAGCTAGACACAGCGAAGTGTCTCGCTTATAGCGAAGCAACAAGTGTCTCGACTACGGCGCGACACAATCTTCCCATGTATTGACTTCTTGAGATTTTGACGACGTTGTCCTTCGATCTTCTCATAATTTAGTCATATTTGAGGTTCTTCAACAATTTTGATGCCTACATGGGGCATATATATCCAAAGTATTTCGGTTTCTTCTATAAAAGAGCGAGACCGAAACACTTTGAGGGGTATCCAGAGGGCCAAAATTGCATATACATCCCCAACATAGCTTGTGACGACGAAGTTGGCGACAATCCATCCATCCGACGACGAAAGCAACGAACCGCTACATGACGACGAAAGTGACCGCGATGCAAGCACACAAAGCTTAATCGATAGAAATGAATAAAGCGAAGTCGATGAGCCGCCCAAGTCAATAAACCGAAGTCGACAAACACATAAAGTGAGTCGACGAGCGCCTAAGTCAACGGCGAGTCGACGGAATGCATGAAGCAAATCGCTGCGCGCTGAAGTCAAAGAAGGGCTAATCACGGCGAAGCGATGGAATAAATCCAACTGAAATCTAATCAAACCAAACTCATAAAACCGGTCATAATTAAGCTGATCAACGCCGACCAAATAAAAAGCGAGAAAAGCCATAATGCCGCTTAAGGCCGAGACACCGCTGGTGTTCTCACAAGACCGACACCATATGGTGTTCCAAGCCGGTGACACTTCAAGGTGTTGGCCGAGACACCT